>VZTA01029337.1:2845-17342 GCA_013398855.1 Mohoua ochrocephala
GGGGGGGGGTGTTGGGGTGAGGACAGCACCCCTGGGTGCCCCCCCAGATGGATCTGGGGTGTGTCACAGGGGACAGGGGCAGCGGGGGACAGGGACAGCCCCTCTGGGTGCCCCTGGCAGACCCTGGTGTCCCCCGCCCCAGGGGAGGGTCTTCTGCTGAGCCGCGGGCAGCGCTGGGTGCGGCACCGGCGACTCCTGACGCCCGCCTTCCACGGGGATGTGCTCCGGGATTACATGGAAATCTTTAACCAGAGCACCCGCGTGCTGCTCGTGAGAGATCCAAGATGCACACGAGTCCCCACCTGCACCCCAAATCATGAGTGCTTGCACCCTAAATCCTGACCTCAACCCCAAGTCCTGACCTGCATCCCAAACTCTGACCTGCATCCGAAACCCTGAGTCCTGCACCCAAAACTCTGTGCTTCACCCACTGCTGCACCCTGAGTCCTGTCCTGCACCCNCCCGCGTGCTGCTCGTGAGAGATCCAAGATGCACACGAGTCCCCACCTGCACCCCAAATCATGAGTGCTTGCACCCTAAATCCTGACCTCAACNCCCAACTCTGCCCCCTCTCCTACCCCTGTCCTGTCCCCCAATGCACCCCCTGCCCCCATCCCCTGTCCCTGACCCCCTCTCTGTCCCCTCCCCGACCCAGTCCATCCCCACAGGCCAAGTGGGGGGCGGCGGCAGCGGCAGCTGGCGGGGGGCCGGTAGGGTTGGAGGTGCTGCAGCCCCTGAGCCTCCTCACCCTGGACACGCTCCAGAAGTGCATCTTCAGCCATGAGAGCCACTGCCAGGAGTGAGTGTCACCTGTCCCCATTGACCATCCTGGTGGCCGTGGTGACCCCACCATTGTCCCTGCTGGCCATCCTGGTGACCATGGTGGCCCCACCATAGTCCCCGTTGGCCCTCCTGGGGGCCATGGTGGCCCATCCATTGTCCCTATTGGCCATCCTGGTCCCACCATTGCTCCCACTGGCCATCCTGGTGGCCACAGTGTCCCCCCACTGTACTCGGTTCCCACAGGCAGCCCAGCGAGTACATCCAGGCCATCCTGGAGCTGAGCTCGTTGGTGGTTCGGCGCCAGCTCCAGCCACTTCTCCACCCATGGTGGCTCTACAGCCTCTCCTCTGATGGCCGGCGCTTCACCCGTGCCTGTGCCACTGTCCATGCCTTCACTGCTGATGTGGTGCAGCGCCGGCGCCGTGCCCTCGCCTGTCTGGGCCATCAGGCCTGGCTGGATGGCCACCGGGGACGCAGCATGGACTTCATCGACCTCCTGCTGCTCACCAAGGTGGGGCTGGGGGGGTCTGGGGTGGTGGCCATGGGGGCATGGAGGTGGTCAAGAGGGTGGTGGTGGCCATGGGGAGATGACGGTGGCCATAGGGTGGTGGCCATGGGGGGATGGTGGTCAAGGGGATGGTAGTGGCCATGGAAAGGTTGGCAATAGACCAGTGGCCAGTGGGATGCTGGTGGCCATGGAGGGGTTTGAGCATATACTGGTGGCCACAGGGAAAAGCAGTGGTGGCCGCGGACAGCATTGACCATAGAGCTGGTGGCCAGTGGGATGGTGGTGGCCATGGACGAACAGTGGTGGCCATGGATGGGATTTGGCCATAGACCGGTGGCCCCAGGTGGCCCACGGCTCATCTCACCCCTGCAGGACGAGAACGGCCATACCCTGTCGGATGAGGACATCGCGGCCGAGGCTGACACCTTCATGTTCGAGGGTGAGCACGAGCTCCCAGGTGCCACTGGGGACAAGCCACTCTGGTGTCCCCTCGCTCACCCAATGTCCCCACAGGCCATGACACCACAGCCAGTGGCCTGGCATGGCTCTTCTACAACCTGGCCGGCCACCCCGAGCACCAGGAGCGGTGCCGTCAGGAGGTCCAGCAGCTCCTGGCTGGCCGGGACACTGCGGACATTGAATGGTGAGATGTCCCCAGGGCCACTCCCGGCCACGTGGCTCAGGGACATGGTGCCACCCCCATTTGTCCCTAGGGAGGACCTGTCCCAGCTGCCCTTCACCACCATGTGCATCAAGGAGAGCCTGCGGCTGCACCCTCCTGTCACTGCTGTGTCCCGGCGCTGCACCGAGGATGTCCCCCTGCGTGATGGCCGTGTCATCCCCAAGGGTATGGCATGGCCAGGGTGTCCCCAATGTCACTACCCACCCTCATCTGCTGTCCCTAAAGTGGCCATTCCCATCCCACCAGGGGTCATCTGCCTGATGAGCATCTACGGGACCCACCACAACCCAGACCTCTGGCCCGAGCCTGAGGTAGGGCCACCCTACGAGGTGTCCCTGTCACCACAGTGGTGACAGCTGTGTCCCCTCAGCGTGACGGTGTCGGTGTCACCCCAGGTGTTCAACCCCCTGAGGTTCAGCCCAGAGAACAGCAAGGGACGGTCCCCGTCGTCCTTCATCCCCTTCTCTGCCGGCCCCAGGTACGTGGTGGGACAGGAGTGTCCCCAAGTGCCACTCCCGTCCCTGGTTGGGTTCACAGTGGGGTGACGGTGACAGTGGGGATGTGGTGGCAGGAACTGCATCGGGCAGAGCTTCGCCATGGCTGAGATGAAGGTGGTGGTGGCACTGACGCTGTCCCGGTTCGTGCTGCGGAGAGACACGGCGAGGCCACCCCCGCGCCGCAAGCCCGAGCTGATCCTGCGTGCTGAGGATGGGCTCTGGCTGCTGCTGGAGCCACTGCCGGGAGTGGCCTGAGTGACACGGGTCACCGGGACATGGGGACACCCTGTGAGGCAGGTGTCACACCCAGGGGAGGAGCGGGGAATGAACGGTAGCATGAAGGGGACAGTGGTGGTGGTGGGGATGTGTTGTCCTTGGTCATGGGACACTTCATGGCATTGACATGTCAACCCATGGACTTGTCCCCTAGGCCACTTGTCACCATCCATGGCCACATCCCCCATGTCCTCATCCATGGCCATATACCCCCATGTCACCATCTACGTCTGTGACCCCCCATGCTCAATATCCCCATCCACAGCCATGTCCACACCCATGCCCGTGTCCCCATCCCCACCATGTCCCTGCCCATGTCCCACGATGTCCCCATCCATGTCTGTGTCCCCCACATCTCCTTCCATCTCCATGTCCCCCCATGTCCCCATCCATGTCTTTAGTTCAATGTCTCTATTTTTACCTCAATGTTGGGTGAAGGGATGAAGAAAAATAAAATCAAGGCCAAAATAAAAGGATTTACATGCCCATGCTGGCTGAGTATCCATGTGCTTGGGTGGGTGGGAAGAACCTTTTTTAGAGGGGTTTCCACTCCATTGTCTCCAAAATCTTGGTTTTCACTCCAGTCCATTGCCATTTGGCTGTGGATGATGCCTGTGGGCCAGAGAGAATTAGAATCATGGAATGATTTAGGTTGAAAAAGACCTCCAAGACCATCCAGTATTCCTTGATGCCACCAGAAGAAATGATTGGATGCAAAAGGTGAAAATTTTTGGGGTTGAAAGTAAAAAAAATCCGCTGTCCCCAATGAATTCCTGACGTCGGTCTGCATCCCAATGGACTTTTGTCCCGCTGCGTCCAGGTGCCCAGAGGGAGCCAGGAAGATGTGGAGACCACCAGTCAGGTGTCTTCCCACCATGGATCACCAGGACCATGAATCACCAAGTCTGCCCAACAGGGTTCACCGTGGATCATCCAACGCAGATCTTCCCACGGGGGATGGAGTTGGAGCAGTGCACGAAGCTCTTTCCACACTCAGAGCATTCACAGGGCTTCCCTTACTGGTGGCTCTGTTGGTGTCGGGTCAAGTGAGAGCTCTGGGAGAGGCTCTTCCCACGCTTGGGACACTCATAGGGTCTCTCCCTGGTGTGGATGCGCCGGTGGGTGATGAGGGTGGAGTTTTGCTTGAAGCCCTTCCCACAGTCAGGGCAGCGGAAGGGCCTCTCCTCTGTGTGAATCCGCTGGTGCAGGAGGAGATTGGAGCTGCTCTGAAACCTCTTCCCACACTCAGGACACTTGTAGGGCCTCTCCCTGGTGTGGATCCGCTGGTGGGAGGTCAGGTTGGAGCTCTGGCTGAAGCTCTTCCCACATTCCCCACACTTGTAGGGCCTCTCCCCGGTGTGGGTCCGCTGGTGGGCAATCAGGTTGGAGCTCTGGCTGAAGCTCTTCCCACATTCTGAGCACCTGTAGGGGCATTCCCCAGTGTGGGTTGTCTGGTGGATGATCAGGTCAGAGCTGTCGCGGAAGCTCTTCCCACATTCCCCACACTTGTAGGGTCGTACCCCAGTGTGGATCATCTCGTGGCGGACCAGGTGGCAGCTCTTCCTGAAGCCCTTCCCACATTCTCCACATTCATAGGGCCGTTCACCAGTGTGGATCCTCTGGTGGCGGATCAAACTGGAGCTCAGGCTGAAGCTCTTTCCACATTCTCCACACTCGTAGGGCCGTACCCCAGTGTGGATCCTCTGGTGGACGATCAGGTGGGACTTGATGCTGAAGCTCTTCCCGCATTCCCCACACTCGTAGGGCCGTTCCCCGGTGTGGACTCTCTGGTGGCGGATCAGGTCGGAGGTGTCTCTGAAGCCCTTCCCACATGTCCCACACTCATAGGGCCGTTCCCCCGTGTGGATTGTCTGGTGGCGGACCAAGCGGGAGTTCCTGCTGAAACTCCTCC
The DNA here is from genome assembly GCA_013398855.1 of Mohoua ochrocephala. Lineage (NCBI taxonomy): Eukaryota > Metazoa > Chordata > Aves > Passeriformes > Acanthizidae > Mohoua > Mohoua ochrocephala. The sequence continues at coordinate 7,504 of VZTA01029337.1, forward strand.
CGCATTCCAAGCACTTGTAGGGCTTCTCCCCGTCATGAAGCTGCCCATCCTGGACCACCAGGTCAGAGCTCTGGCCAGATCTCTGGTGGCTTTCCTGGCCCAGGGTGGGTCTTTCTGCCTTGGAGCATCGTGGGCCCCTCCTCCTGCAGGACCTCTGGGGCTTTTCCTCCCCGTTGGATTCCTGTGCCGTGGAGCTGCTCAAAATGGCCTCTTCCACGAGGTTCTGCTGCAGGGATTTGTCCTCCCTGGGCTCCATCCTCAGCTCTTTGTCTGGGGGAGGAAGGACAAGGAGAGGATGGGATTTGCCTCCGTGACAGAGGGAAGGGGAAGGAGATCCCCCCAGTCCGGCCCCGGCAGGACGGCGTCGGCAGCGCGGTTGTCCTGCAGCCGGGGGCGATGCTGGGCTGGGAGATGGAGCAGGAGAGAGGGGAAAGGGGCACTGACTTCCTCCTCACCTGCCTGGGGGTCCCGGGGCATCTTCCTCTTCCTTGCAGCCTTCTCCTCCATCTGGATAAGATTTGGAAATGGGAAATCCTGGTTTGGGGGAAAAACAAGATGTGAGAGTGTTGGCTTTGAAAGTCCCGCTGTCCAAGTCCATCTCTAGAAGTCACCGGGGGTCTGGTGTCCACAAAAACCGCCAAAAATCAAGGAGGAGTCCAAAAAAACTCTCCCAGCAGTTCCCTGTTTCCAGAGTCCTTACTTTGGGGTTATGGGGGTCCCTCTTCTCAGAGCTTCTGGGGGTCCCGTGGGTCCTGGGGATCCCTCCCTCTCTGGGGTCCTGCTTAGGATTGCTGGGGGGATTTCAGGGGTCCCAAGGGTCATCCTCCCCTGATTCTGCCTCGCCTCCTAGGATTCCCAGAGTCCCCTTCTTCAGCATCTCCCCCCCCCCCAAAGTACTCGGGGCTTCCCCCTCTCCCCGTCAACACTTTCAGGGTCGAGGGGCCCGGACCCCACTCATCTCCAGGCTCCCCCACCCCTCCAGGCTGCCGGGGGTCCTCCAGCTCTGCTAAAGGGGGGCTCCTGCGTTTCATCCCCCGGCTCTCCCGGGGATCCCCAAAACCGATGTCCCGCCCCACCGGTACCGGGCGATCGCCACTTGGGCCCCCCAAAATCCCCCCAAGGGGCATTTACGGCTCAGCTTTGGACTCCTGCAAGATCCAAAAATACCCCCTCATCATATAAATAAAACAATACCTTCTCAGGGACATGCAAAGATATTTGTGTCTCGATTCTGGAATCTGCGAGCTCTAAACACCTCCCCAGAAAAAACCCTCCCGGAGATCCCGCGATAGATTTGGGGCGAACTTCCCCTCCCCGGTCACCTGCGGAATGCGGGGAGATGCGATGCAGTCAGGGCCAGGGGAGCTGTGGACTCGGCGAGCGGCGGCAGAACCCCGCGATTCTCCCCCTGTTCCTCCTCTTCGTGCTCCTCCTCTTCCTTCTCCTCCTGTTCCTGCTCCTCCTCTTCCTTCTTCCTTCTCGTCCTCCCGCTCCTCTTCCGCTCTCACCCCGGACTCCCTCTTCCCACCACTCGCTGCCCCACGGCCGTCGCAGCACCGGCTGCTGGGTGGGGGGAACCCCCCCATGAGCCCCCAGGGATGGGCAGGGGGTTTGGGGACCCCCCCAGTGCAGATCCCTCCCTTCCCCAGAGCCCCAGGGAATCGCTCCAGGGCTCAAGTGCTGGGGGACAGGGCTGGACACCCCTGGAACCGCCCTTCTTCCGTCCCATCCCCACTTTTCCCTCCCCTCTCCTCCCCATCCATGTCCATGTCCCCACATGTCCCCATCCATGGCCATGGGTCTCGGTGACACTCCTGTCCCCGCAGGGTCCCCCCCGGAGCAGTGAGGGGGGGGGTCCTGGTGACACTCCTGTCCCCGCGGGGTCCCCAGCCACAGGGGTTCCCAGGAGTCACTGCTGCCACCGGCTGAGCTGGACTTCACCGGGGACAACGCCCTCGTCCCGCCCGTGCACAGCAGCATCATGGGAGAGAGATTCTGCATCCAGGTAAACGGGAGGGGCTCAGGGTGCCTTGGGGACACCCCAAACATCCCTGGGAGACACTCAGGGCACCCCAGAGCACCTGGACCCTATGAAGGGGCACCCAGACCCCACAAAAGGGCATCCACGGCACCCTGTGAAGGCACCCAGGACACCCCAGAGCAGAGTACCCAAATCCCATGAAGGGGCACCTGGTGCACCCTGGAAGGCACCCAGGGCACCCCAGAGCACCCAGACCCCGAGAAGGGGCATCCAGACCCTGAGAAGGGGCATCCAGACCCTGAGAAGGGGCAGCCAGGGGCACCCCAGAGCACCCAGACCCTGAGAAGGGACACCCAGACCCCCCCTGTGAAGGCACCCAGGGCACCCCAAAGGATCCTCCAGCACTTCCTTAGCCAAGAGTACCCAGAGCCCCAGCGTAGCTCCCCAGGGTGGCCCTGTCATCCTTGGTGTCCTCGCAGGTGATCGCGGCTGAGGGCAGCCGCTCCTTCGGCAGCACGTCCCTGAATGAGCACGACTGCTGGATCGAGGAGCTGCGCTGGACAGCCCAGCCCAACAAGGTGTGACACCCCGGGGGTACCTTGGGGACACCTTGGAGACCCCCTGCCACCTCCAGCACCTGCACTGGGGGCACCACTGCCCTCCTGTTCCCTGAGTGGGGAAACTGAGGCACGAATCCCCCAACCCACCCCAGAGTCTCCCCAGTATCCTGCCCTGTCCCCCATGTCCCCTCCTGGCCCCATGTCCCTTTTTGTCCCCCTCATGTCCCCTCCTGTCCCTCCATGTTCCCTCTGACCCTCCATGTCCCCACCATTCCCGTGTATTCCTCTCAAGTTCCCTCCTGTCCTCTATGTCCCTTCCTATCCCCTCCACGTCCCCTCCTGTCCCTCCACATCTTCTTTTGTCCCTCCATGTGTCCCCACGTCCCCTCCTGTCCCCATCCCTACATCCCCACTAAGAATTCCCTGTCCCCCACCTCAGATTCCCCCTTGTTTCCTGGCCTGCCAGGACAACCGTGAGTGGCTGGAGCTGGCGCTGACCCTGTGGCTGTACGAGGGCTGGGACTTCCCCCCATGCCAGCGCCTCCGCTGCCACCTCCAGCTGGATGCCACCGTCTTCGCCCGCACCACGGCCAAGGTGGCCGGCACCGACGGTGAACTCTTCTGGGGAGAGCTCTTCCCCCCAGAGCTGGCCGTGCTTCCCCAGGCCTTCGCCCTCACCATTGCCCTGTGCCGCGATGACCAACTGGGGATGCCGGTGGCCACCATCGCCATCCTGCTAGCCGAGCTGGTGGTGGCCCAGCAGCCCCTGTAGTGCTGGTAGCCCCTGAGCGGCCCCAGGGGTGGCGAGCGGGTGCCAGCAGTGCGGCCGCTACCATGAGCTGCAGGTGCTGCCCATCACGTGCTACAAGGAGTTGGCTGAGCTCATCACCTTCCACTATGAAGGGCTGTGCAGCCACCTGGAGCCGGCCATCGCTGCGCAGCATGAGGAGGAGCTGGCCAGCGCCTTGGTGCACATCCTGCAAGAGCACCAGAAAGGCCAAGGTGGGGCAGGGTTGGGTATGGGGGGTGGAGTGGATGGGTTTGGTTGGAATTGATGGGATGGAGTGGGTGGTTTGAGGTGGGATGGGATTGGTGGGATGGGTTGGGTTGGGATGGGATGGGATGGGATGGGATGGATGAATTGAGTTAGGATGAGATGAGATGGATGGGTTGGGTTGGGTTGGGATTGGGTAGATGGGAGGGGTTGGGTTGGAATGAGATGAATGAGTTGGATTAGGAGGAGATGGGATGGATGGGGTAGGATTGAGGGGTTGGGGTCAATGAGTTGGGTTGGGATAGAATGGATGAGTTGGGTTGGGATAAGATGGGATGGATGGGTTGGGTTGGGATTGGTGGGATGGGATGCAATGGGGTGGGATGGGATAAATTATTTGGATTGAGTTGTGTTGGGATGGGATGGATGAGTTGGAATGGGATGGGGTTGGATGGGTTGGGTTGAGTTGGGATGGAATAGATGGGTTGGATTGGGCTGAGTTGGAATGTGTTGGGATGGATGAGTTGGGACTGTAGAGACAAAACTCAGGCAAGTGCCAGGTGATGCGGGGTGGGTTGGCTGAGTTATTTTGGGGTCATGGGTGTCACTGAGCCCTTCCCCATGTCCCCGGGCAGTTGTTCCTCGTCGACCTGGGTGTGGCCAAGCTCAACCACTTCGATGACCACGAGGCCCTGACCTTCCGCAAGAACACCTTGGCCACCAAGGCCATCAATGAGTACATGAAGCTTGGTGGAGGCCAAGTACCTCCAGGACATGCTGGGTACGCTGGGCGGTGACATGGGGGACATCCTGGGGTGTGGCCGGGTGCAGGAGGTGTTATGGGCCCCATCCTCCTAGTCCTTGAGGAAGAGGTGCTTGAAGGCCACCACCAGCTGGTTGCTGAGCCCGAACAGGATCAGCTGGGGGACAAAGGCCACCACCATCAGTCCCTGTCCCACAGCCCTCCGGTGGCACTGCCACATTTGGCCCCAAAATGGCATCACCCCACACTTTGGTGGCCTCAAGAGAATGGGGGGCAGCTGGAGCGTCCCTGAGGTTGTCCCCACTGACAGCTGGGGACAACAAAACTTCTTAAACTGCCCCATTTTCCCATGGCAAAGGTCCTGTCCCTCCAGAGATGGGGGGCGGTCTCCTTGGGGACATGGGTGTCACAACAGAGGTGGGGGGGGGGTGTCAGTCTCCTTGGGGACACCGGTGACACACGACAGGCAGGGTGAGGACGAACTCCTTGGGGACACTCATGTCCCACTGGAGATAGGGGGCACGATCTCCTTGAGGACAGATGTGTCCCACCACAGGCAGGGTGAGGACAGTCCCCTTGGGGGCACACATGTCCCACCACAGCGGGGAGGATGATCTTCTTGGGGACATGTGTGTCCCAACAGTGGGGGGGACAATCTCCTTGGGGACACTCATGTCCCCCCTAGTGTCCGCAAACACCCCAGGAACACCACAGACCCTGAACTTCCTCCTCAGGGGTCTCCCTGCTCCAAACCCCTCCCTATGGCTATAATTAGCTCTAATTAATTAACTATGCCACTCAATAGCAGGGTGAGGGCACGGGTGGCTCCGGGTGACAGGGGGTGACACCCTGGGGGGGACACAGAACCAGAAAAAGGAGCCCCGTGGTGGGGGAGGGGAATGTCACATGTCACCGTTTCCTCCGTGCCCGGTGACTGTTCTCACGGAATTTTCCGTCCCCCCCCGAGGGGACACAGTCTGGCTGTCCCCTCTTTTGGGAACACCCTGGTGTCCAGACCCCGGGGATGTGTCACCAGGGTAACCCAAAACACCCCTCCCCCCTCCAAGGGACCTCTCCTGAGTCCCCCACTGTCCCCGAGTGTCCTCAAACCCCCAACACTCTCCACGGTGTCAGTGTCCCCTCTCCCATGTCCTGACACCCCCTCCCCAATGTCCCCATGTCCCCACGCCCTCTCCCCCCTGTCCCAGCCCCCCCATGCCCGGTGTCCCTGCTGTCCCCTGTGTCACCTGGACGGTGACAAGGATGATCTTGGCGAGCTGCAGCCCAAGCTTCATGGGCCACCTCCCACGGGCCCAGTATTTGTCACAGGGACTCACGAAGAAATATTTGAGTCGGCAGCACAGCTCCAGCTCCTCCTGCTCCTCCCACTCTTCCTCCCGCTCCTCCGCCGGAACTGGAGCCAGGCCCAGGTCCGGTGCTGCCTCGGCCGTGCCATACCCGGGGCCATGGCTCAGCAGCTGCTCGGTCTCTGGGGGCACCCAGCAGAGCCCGTGTCTCCTTCTCGGTCCGGTGTCACCGCCTGTCCAGGTGTCCCCTACCCAGTCCACAGTGTCCCCCTGTCCCCATGTCCCCCTTGGTCCCCCCACGGGACCCCCAGCAGCCCCGAGAAGGGGGACCCCCATAACTCCAAAGTAAGGACCCTGGAAACAGGGAACTGCTGGGAGAGTTTTTTTGGACTCCTCCTTGATTTTTGGCGGTTTTTGTGGACACCAGACCCCCGGTGACTTCTAGAGATGGACTTGGACAGCGGGACTTTCAAAGCCAACACTCTCACATCTTGTTTTTCCCCCAAACCAGGATTTCCCATTTCCAAATCTTATCCAGATGGAGGAGAAGGCTGCAAGGAAGAGGAAGATGCCCCGGGACCCCCAGGCAGGTGAGGAGGAAGTCAGCGCCCCTTTCCCCTCTCTCCTGCTCCATCTCCCAGCCCAGCATCGCCCCCGGCTGCAGGACAACCGCGCTGCCGACGCCGTCCTGCCGGGGCCGGACTGGGGGGATCTCCTTCCCCTTCCCTCTGTCACGGAGGCAAATCCCATCCTCTCCTTGTCCTTCCTCCCCCAGACAAAGAGCTGAGGATGGAGCCCAGGGAGGACAAATCCCTGCAGCAGAACCTCGTGGAAGAGGCCATTTTGAGCAGCTCCACGGCACAGGAATCCAACGGGGAGGAAAAGCCCCAGAGGTCCTGCAGGAGGAGGGGCTGCAAACCCAGCCCAGGAAGCTCTGAGGCAGAAAGACCCACCCTGTGCCCAGAAGGAGGCTGGAGATCCAGCCAGAGCTCAGACCTGGTGGTCCTTTATCAGATTCATGACGGGGAGAAGCCCTACAAGTGCTTGGAATGTGGGAAGAGTTTCAGCTGGAGTTCCCACCTGATCCACCAGAGGATCCACACCAGGGAATGGCCCTACAAATGTGAGAAATGTGGGAAGGGCTTCAGAGACAGCTCTGACCTGGTCACCCACCAGAGGAGCCACACGGGGGAGTGGCCCTACAAGTGTCCCGAGTGTGGAAAAAGCCTCTCCCAGAGCTCTACCTTGGGGGCAGTGGCCATGGGGCTGAGTGGGCTGGGAAAAGGTGTCAGGGGTGGGCACGGAGGACGAGCAGAAAGGAGAGAGAGAGGAGGAGGGGCAGCAGCAAGAGGAGCAGAGGAAGAAGCACGAGGTTCCACCGCCCCCCTTCTGAGTTTGCAGCACCCCCAGCCCCCGCAGCATCGGCCCCCCGCATCTCACAGGTGACTGCAGAGGGGGAGCTTTCCCTGTGGGGGGGTCCCCAAGAAGGTTTTTTTAAGGGGCATTTGAAGCTCACAGATTCCAGAATCGAGCTCCAAATATCTCTGCATGTCCCTGGGAAGGGTTTTTTGGGCAGAGGGTGAGGGGATATTTGGGTCTTGCAGGGGTCCAAAGCTGAGCTACAAATGCCCCTTGGAGGGATTTTGGGGGGTCCATGGAGCAATCACCACATGAAGAGAAAGAGAGCTGCCCAGGAGTGCTGGTGTGGGGAGTTACATCGAGCTCTACTTCATGATTGTTTCTCTTTGCTTGCTGGAACATGACTGCTTTCCTATTGCTGTAATAGAGTGCACTCTATTGTACTCTACTGCACACTACCAGGAGTAGGCTTAGCTTTTCTCCTGTGTAGTCAATATTTGGGATTGAGTTCTCTGTGTGCAATCATTTCTCCTACTGAATAATTGGTTTTCTATAAATTGATCTGTTTTGCCGTGTTCAAGTCCTGCGGGACAGAGTTACTGAAACCAGTGGCGGTGTGAGGCTGGGCTTGGATGCAGCTGCCCCAGGCTCCTGTCTGTGAGAAGGAGTTGAGAAAGCCAGGGGGTCCTCTGTGCCCCTCGTGACTCAGTGGCTGCACTGCTCTAGGAGCCTTTGTGTGATGCCCTGTGAGTTCCTGTGACATCCTGTGGTTCCTTAGAAATGTGACGATTGCTGGGATGTTACCCTGGAGGCCCTGGGATTGCCCTTTACCTGCCTGTTCCTTAGGAACACAGAGAGCCCTGGGATGTCCTCATGGAACCCCAGGGAATGCCTGTGCCAAGTGAGGGACACCTCTGTTGTTGCCATGGAGCCCTTGTGGCTGCCTGAGACCTCCCAAGTCTTTGTAAGACGAAAGAGTCTTGGGACGACATCAGACGTCAGCATGGAGGGCCTGTGAGCAGGTGTGATCTCACTGCTTATGCTGGTGCACCCCCCTTGCCCTTTTGTGAGGCCACACCATGATCTGGGAAATGCTGGTTAGGCTTTGGTCTTGACCAACCCCACCTGGGCTGAGCTGCTCTGGAGCTTCTCAGAAACACTGTGTGCTCCCAGGAACTCCTGTGTTCTAATGTGCTGCTGCTTTTGTTCTTTTGTCTAACCAACTCTGAAATTTGTTTTTGCCTGAATGGCATCACATTCTCGTTCTCCCACTTTCAGAGAAAGCTGCCGATCGCAAGTGGGGCCAGGATGAAACCTTGTTGTGACTAAAGGCCATCCCTTGGGGCCCCCTAAACAGGGGTGCCAAAGGAGCCCCTTGGAGCTGTGCTGGGCCACAGCAGCGGTGAGCAGCAAAGTCCCTGTGCGTGGGGCCTCTGCGAGCCGGGAACTCTCCCGTTGGCTGCACTCAGGGGATCCCCGAAGGACGACGGCTCCTGGGCTGCTGATGCCCCCACTCCTGGAGGTCTCGGCCTTTTCCCTTTGGTGAGAAGATGCCAAGGCATCTGCAGGGAGTACGTCAGTGCCTTGGAGGGGAATTCTTCACAGGTACCTTGTACAGGCTTTTTTTGTGCTTGTGTGTGTGCAGGCATGCATGTGCTCTCTGACATGTGGGAGAGGGGCTGCTCCCCTGGATTCTGAAGTGCTTTAGATTTGTCCCAAAGTCAGGCCTGTAAGTTCCTGTTGTGCTATGGTAAAGCCTGTGTGGGTCTTTTGCTGAGATGTTGAGTTTCAGTGAAGTTCTAAGTTAAGTGTTATGTAGTTGAAGTACAGTTAAGTTTAAATGATGTTAGGTGTTGCTCCTCTGCTAAATTTTTAAGTTTAATTTAAGGTATCAACTAAGTTAAATGTTACTAAGTTTAAGTGCGTTTAAGTTCTCTCGAGCCTTTTGGCCATGTTCTTTTAATCCTTATCCTTTCTATCCTTTTGAGAGACACACCCCCACACGCACATTCACAGAGCCACGCCCTCCTCCAGACAGATAATTTTCAGTAAATTTCAGTTTGGATTGATTGACTCGGGATTTTTATTCGTTGCTCTGGGCCAGGCAGGGACACGCTGGGAGGGCAAACAGGATTGGGGCAGCAACATGGCCACAGCAGGAGAGGCTGTCCTGCCCGACTGAGACTGGAAACAAATCCCAGGAATCACCCATGAACTGCCACGGGAATGGCCTGGGAATGTGACTGGGAACCACCTGGCATCCTGCCCAGGAACCACATGGGAACCTGTCCAGGGAGCCACCCAGGATCCACCCAGGAACCTCTCCAAGGAACTGCCCAGGATCCATGTGGTAACCCACCCAGAATCCTGCTCATGTAACCTCTCTGGAAACCCACCCCAGGAACCTCTTAAAACCCATCAAGGAACCTCCTGAAAATTCCCAAGGATCTGCCTGAGAACCACACTGGAACCCACCCAGGCACCTGCCCAGAAACCGCCTGGGACCTGCCTCAGGAACTCCCCCAGCAACTGCCTGGGAACTGTCCAGAAACCCAGGAAACTTGAAGAAACTCTATGGTTAGCACACATTAAAACCAAACATCATGAAATTTTTCAGGTTCAGCACAGACTTTCTGTTCAGCAGCATCAGACTCACACGCAAGACTTGGGCTACTGGGACCAGCACCACTGGGACTGCAGAACCCAGGGGGTAGTCCCCAGTGCAAGGGCATTTTTGCAGAGGGGCCTGGGTTGCACTGAAGGTCCTGAGCGAAGCTGGAGTGCTGGAGGTGATGTTCATAGTGGGGAAGGGGCTGTGGTTTAAGAGGGTGTTTCCCATCAGGGTCCCAGATCAGAGGGAGTGAAAACCAGGGAA
>VZTA01029338.1:0-47812 GCA_013398855.1 Mohoua ochrocephala
AGGGCTGAGCCACCGCCACAGCTATCCACTAAATCAAATCCATTCAAGCTTCAAACACAGATTGAACAAAATAGTAGATCTGTTGAACTGTGTATCAGAAGACACAGATTTAGACTGTAGGATGATTTTAGTGATGCACAAAATTGTTATCCCCTCACTGTAAGGTAGCAGGTCATCTCATAACCAGTTGAGACAGCAACTTTTACTTCCCTCCTTCCAGTTGCAAAACTTACCTGAGCACAGAATTTGTTCAACTTCCTAATCTGGCAAAAAAAATATCCCAGTTAGAAAGAAAAAGGTGGCAGCAGATTTCTGCCTGTTGGGTGAGTTTAGCATCACGATCACGTGATGTTGTGAGCATTGGTAATAACACAGAGGAAGCAGCAGCAGCTCGTAGGCAGGGGCACTGAGGGCACAGAGGGGAAGCAGCTCTTGTCCTTCCCTCAGCATGTGGTGCTGAGGATCAGATGCTTCAGAACACAACATCTCACTTTCAGTAATTGAAATATTTTTGTAATCTGCAACAAATCAAAGCTCATTTTCTTATTGCAGATGAAAGACTATTAGTGTTCTAAAAGGAATTATTGAATTTTTAAACTCAAATTTTTAAAATAACTAAAATACCTATTTCAGCACCATTTCACTGGTAAAAATTAGTTATTCGTTTTTGTAGCATGAAATCTAGAGGAAGATCATAGTCCTTCGCACTTCTGGTTTTTTACACTTGTAGTGAAAGGCTTTTGGCAGGTAGAGTGGTAAAAGCTTTCCAATTAGGAATATAAAAACTTAACTTTCATGACTGCAGTGGAAGACGCATTTGTCTTGTTTTTCTTTCGTCATGACTACAGAGAAATTGAAATATCCTACCCAGCCAATAAACCTGTCAGCCAGGGTCTGAACACTTGAGATACCTGCCAGAAAGCAAACGTTATCTGCAGCTTTCAGTAATTTCCAGATTGCTGGCTGACAGAAAGCTGGGCAGTGCTCACTGGCTCAGTCTGAGCCCAGGTCGCTTCAGCTGCAGCTCTGCAGACTGCAGGATCTCTCCGAGGGGTTTTGTGTTTCTTTGTGCTTGTTCACATTTTACTGTGGTTATTTTGTTACAGAGAGAGAATTGTTATGTTTTGTTTTCAAGTGTCAACTACGAGTGCCTCAGTACGGGCAGAAAATGGATCTAAACATATTCTTAGCATTCAAAAATCCCTAAATGAGTCTGACAGCTCGTTTAGGATTAAAGTACAGTTTGTTTCACAGAACAAATTTAGATTAAGGCAGTTACACAGCTGACTTAAGGCACTCCAAGGCAATGGTGGACTGGAACAAACACTGTTCGGCTGAGCATGGCAGTTATGAAAGAAATGCTCGGAAGCAGTACGTGGGTGAGGGTAGGAGTGGGAAAGCAAGAGGAAGGAATTGGTCTCCTTTATGGGATATGCCTAACAGTGGTGTAGTGCCATCTTTTGACGCCTTCCCTCCCCTTTTTGTTTTGTTAGGTTGTTGCTGACAGCGAAGGACTTCCTCTCAAAGCTGTTTAAATGAGAATGTCCCTGGCGCAAAGAGTGCTGCTGACATGGCTTTTTACATTACTCTTCCTGATCATGCTGGTGCTGAAGTTGGATGAGAAAGCACCGTGGAACTGGTTCCTCATTTTTATTCCAGTGTGGATATTTGATACAATTCTCCTAGTTATGTTAATTGTAAAAATGGCAGGACGGTGCAAGTCTGGCTTTGACCCTCGCAATGGCTCGCAGAACATGAAGAAGAAAGTCTGGTACCTCGTTGCAATGCTGCTGAAATTGGCCTTCTGCCTCGCCCTGTGTGCGAAGCTGCAGCGATTCACCACCATGAAACTCGCCTACGTGTTCATCCCGCTCTGGGCCCTGCTGATTGGGGGCATGGTTGAACTTGGGTATAACATCTTCTATGTACGAAGAGACTAAGCTATGCCAGGGTTTTCAGTGCCAAGATTGGCACCAAATTAACAGATTATTACCATTTTGCCACAAATTTGATCTTCAAACTAGAAAGCAAAACGAGTCAAGCTGGAGACTTAAGCTAAAGCAGGCTGAAGACTGAAAGTAGACTTGTCCCATTTTTTTTATTTTGAAACTCACATATCCTCTTGTAAATAAAAGTATTTGTTCAACATAAGCTGTTCTAATATGATTACTATCATTTGTTACGTGGAATAAGTTACAGGTTCTTCACGTGCAGGTAGAAGACCTTCTCAAAGAAACCACAAATGTTCTACCCAGAGTATTCTGCACATTGAGTCATTCTAGGAAAGAGGACTAATATTTTCTGCTACTTATGCTGTAAGTCAAGAAATAACCAGTTGACAGTAATTTCCATAAGGAGCTAAATTTGCTTTAAAAATCAGTAACAACTGACAGCAGCCAAATAAGAGCAAGAAAAGGAATAAAGTAATACACCTTTTTTTTCTTTTTTTGGACAGTGAGATTCCATTACCAGTCTAAAAATAAGCACTATTTTCTAAGCTGCTGAAACAGCCCATAACCAGTAGGTTAACCTTAGGGAACACAGTTGGGAGCTGGGCTGTGCCAGCAGCCCTGAGATCCAGAGAAGAGGGAGACGACGGTGATTCCTTTCCAAGTGAGAAATCACCAGTGCTGCAAGAGACTGAAACTACAGGGTGAGGTCAGTATTGCATTTGTACCTGCCCAAAGTGGTAGTTGAACAAGACAGGTTTTAATGCCCGAGGAGATGAAATTTTTGGGGGTGAAGCCTTGGCTTCATGGAGCACTGGCAGACTCAGAGGTGAGTAAATGACCTTTTTCAGGTAACAAGTGAATAGGACTTCAGGGAAGAACTGGAACTACAAGTGTATTTTGTGGGCTAAAGTGCTCTTCCAGGAGATACAGCAACACCAAATTCAAACGTAGCAGTTATCTGGGACATTATTAGCATGCATGCTCAAAGTACTGATCCATTTACAGTTCCTAGAGACTGAAGAACATAAAGTGAATGAAAAACAGTCTAGGGTAACAGGACATGCCTAGGCCAAAGCGCCTCACTAATAAAATTTTAATTATGTACATTCAACTGTACTTGTCTGTGGAAAAAAATTCTTCCTGAAGTGTTTGGATTTCCTCTTGCTGTTCAATCACACAGATGTGGGTAAAAATACAGAGGAACCGTGCTGTGGGAGACTGCTGAAAGAGCTTTATCTAAGAAAATGACGTGTTCCATTCTAAGGCAATGAATCTCAATTCAGGATATCAGGTAACAAAGGATCTTTAAAATGAATTTAAGTCATATTTACTTCAGAGTGGTTGACTGCCCTACCTGGCTGAAGGAGAAACCAGGAAAAGACAAAGACAAAAGAATTCTAAACCATAATTGTTGTTTAAAAAATGCAAAATATTTATAACCCCTTTATTTTTATTGTAACACATCAGCTTTCACTAAGCAAACCCATGTGCCCAGCTCCCAAGGTGTGCACATCAGGTAATTTATGGGGAGGGCCTAGCAAGAACAGCTGTTTTTAGGAGGTGTATCGATGCATTGGGTGGTTCTGAAAAATACTTAATGGAAGGACCTCGCTCTGTGTTTGAGACTTTTTGCCCACTCATGTGAGGTTCCTGTGGAGAACTGACTTCCTTCAGTCTTGAGTGATTTTTCAGGTAAACCTGTGATTAGGATGAGCTGTGGGGAGAGGGGAAGAGTACGTTCACCTCAGAACATGCTCTCAGAGCTGCTGGCTGCGGGAGCTGCGAGAGCGAGCACACGAGTGCACATGCCGTGGGTAGCTGCGTGTGGGATGGAGAGAACAGGCTTCATCTGCACTACCCCTTGGCTCCCTTCTGCCAGTGGGAGCCAGGGCCACTGAGCCCCTGCCTGGAATGGAACACCACTCCAGGGCAGACAATCTTGACCTTGTGAACTTGTTATGGCTGTTTTCAAAATTTACTAAGAACAGTGTCTAAAGCCCTACCTCCAATTCAGGTAAACTTTGATGACCCACTAAACAAGCAGTGATGATACAAGTGTGTAACAGGCATTTAAGCACCTCAGACAAGGTGATTTGATCTGCACACACACACGCTTACCTGTGATAGGTATGGGACCAAGCATAAAACAATACCCGCAGGCCTGCCCCATCCGATGGTTCTTGCAGAATAGAAGTCCAAACCCCCTTGTTCAGAGGATGCCAAAGCACCCCCGTGCTGCTCAGAAGAGCAGAGCAGCTTTCCTCAACCAAGCTGATGATGGCAATTGATCAGTATAATATAAAACAAAAGATGTAAGAATAAGAACTGGCTTCATTGGAACTTGGTGTATTATTAGCAAGATAGGCCATGAATGGTGACTCTGCCCCCTTAATAAACCCCTTCTCTTCCACAGATGTAACAATTATCTGAAAGTTTGGCATCTCTAATTAACTAGAATCACACATGGTCCTTACAAATCTCTTTTTAATTGTTGCCTCTAATTCAATAGAAAAAGATCAGCAATTTCAGTTTTGGCTGTGGGTTTGGCTTTTTTTTCCCTAAAAGTTTACAAACCTTGAAATGAATGATTTGGAAAGCTGAAGCAGATGTTTCTTGCTGGTGTCACAGAAGTCACACGCAGCCAGGTGGAAGTGCTCAACTTTCCAAGTTCCTCGTCCTTACAGGGAAACTTGGAGAAGACCGTATCTCTTTTGAGTATTTTGTATCATACTTAACTGACCTGAACCGTGCTGAGATCTTTGTACACAGAGTGTTACTTCTCTGCCATATCAAGAACTTCATTCAGAAGGATTTATTGCACAAAGTACACTATAGCCCAGTGTGACCTTTCCAGAAACTGCTGCAAGAATTAATTACATCTGTTCATAATTATGCTGTTCTCAAAGGCGCTGGTCACTGCTTGGAAGTGGAACCAGTGCTCTTCACACATTTTCCTAAATTTACCAACTGATCTTCAGTAACAGGATAAAATGAGTGAAAAGCAGGTTTGCTGAAGGTGGCAGGGAAAAGGAAAGCTCCATGCTGAATGATAGTTCAGTTGTGATAAACAGGCACAAGGATGTCGTCTCAGCTCCCTGCGGCAGCTGATGGGGGGCAAAGGAGAGAACTTGGCCTTCAGAAGCTTTGTTTTAAACTGCAATTCAAAAGCTTGCTGAAATGAACTGGAAGTATTTCTCTATACTGATGATATATATTGGACATGGAGAGATAAATTCCACATAATTTCTCTCTTCCCATCATTTACAGAAGTTTGAACACTGCAGCACGCATTGCAGGCAAGTATCTGCTTCTGTCTGATTACAGAAAACACTCAATGCACATGTGGGAAAGGTCATGAAATTAAAATTTTCAATTGGCAATTCATACTGATTTTCGTGATTTGTCACCATTTTAGAACAGTATCCAGTTTTGTGTTCCTTTCATGCTTTGAAAAATGCAGTTATGTGACACGTACATCCCCACCTATAACACAGTTTAACCTGAATGCTGTAAAAATGTGTGCAGACACACACAGAATGCATTGCCACGCACAGAGGGCAATATCAAAGACTGAACTGGCACAGGACAGAGGTGCACAACCATTTTGAGAGATGTATTATCAGTATTATTTTCTGACATATCTGCATCATAGTACAGAAGCAAAATGTTTGCCTGACCTCATGAAAATTTTCACATTTCCACAGTTTAAAAGTTGGGTGACACAAAGTGGAATTGAAAGTGAAGATTATGAGACTTCCAGAAACTCAGAATTTTAACATCAGGTGTTCCCTCTTTTAACATCAATATAATTTTGGGAATAAATAACATGGCTTTTTCAGTAATAAAGCTTCTGAATAACTGCATCCTGTAAGTTGTTTGAATTTGGCAGCATGGAAAACACAGCACTATCATGTAACACATCACACTTTTTAATTAGGATTGCAGTAAAAACAACTATGCTAAGTTGGGAAAAGAATGTTTGCACCTTTTCATTGTACCTTTACTGGTTTTTAAGGTTTTGATGGAGTTCATCTCCCATATGAGCCTTGTAGACCTGAATGGGCCTGGGTATCAACTTGCTGCTGAAAAGCATCCGGCTTTGAGAACTAAGGCAACCTAAGGAATCTCTGCAGCTGGACCACCAGAGTACTGTTCAATATAAATGCTGCATTTTCTCCTTGGACTTGTGCTGAAGTGGGATAAAGAATAGGAAAATCTGCAACTCAGGGACACCATTCCCTTTGATCTGCCTTTCTTAATAAAACCAACATCCCAAGCAGACAAATATAAGAAACGTCTCCCTGCAGTGCAGAACAAGAGCATAAGAGCAAGAAACAGGGAAGCAATGAGAATGTGAGCTTAGTTCATCTGCGTTAATTTTTACCTCAGTGTTCCTTCTGAAGTTCATCAAGAAATCACTGCTAAAAGATGTTTTTTAGTCTAAAAATTTCATTTCTGTGATTACCTAAAACTCTCAGTTGCTTCAGTTCACATTGGCAAGTACCTGAGTGTTATTACTGCATGCTTAGAATGAAGATTTAGCAGTCTTGACTTACATTCTATAGTCTCCCACACGCAGGTCTAATTCTCAGGATTTTCATCTCCAGCCACCAGGAAGAGCTTTCTCTGCTAACTGTCCCCCTTTGTCTCAACACAACCAGATACAAAAGCTCCCGTAAAAAGCACAGTCCTTAGAACACAGGCCTGAGCTGCACCCAACATGGCACCGTCATTCCAGCGGATGGATGGCAAATAAACCGATAAACGTAGTATCAAAATAGCTATTGAAAAATCAAACTTGATAAAAATAGAAGTTTAAACTGCTGTTTTAATCAATGTTTGTATCAGATAACTGTACACCAAATATTAAAGGACTATTTAGGACTAACACCCTCATCAGTAGGCTCATCTATCAGCATGACCAGAACAAGAGAAGATCAATGTTTAGCTGGCACTCAAGTACAGCACGGCTTCAAAGCAGAGATAATATCAGCATCAAAGCACAGAGAAAAACAGTGGTTAGAATATAATACACTAAATTTGCAACGTCAGTATCCCTGATGATTCTAACAGAAACAGCAACCTAAATATTGTGAAGTTAATCACTGCTTCTGAACAGAACACAAAATAACTTGCATTTTTAAGAAAAATGAAATGAGTGACTGATGGGAATCAGTTCCCCAAATATTCCCACATATGCTGCAAATTCAGTGGGATCTGCACAAAATATCAGTATCTTCTATACAATTTTAAAGTGCATTTCATCCGTTTAAGAAAGTAATAAAATATCAGCTGAACACAGTGACTCATAATCAAATAAAACATTCTCGACAGTCATTCACAGCAAAGCACAAAGCAGTGAAAATTTGTCCTTTCCATTTCCAGCTTGGATACATCGAGGGTAAGGTACAGGCGCTGCGCCGCCTAAACACAAGGCTCTCTACGTACCTGACCTCTAGGAGAAAATAAATAAAACGACACTTGAGAAGCTTGAAGAGTTCTTTGATCTCTTGATCAGAATCAGTACAGCTTTCAGCCTAGCAGGGTCACGTGGCAGTGTACTATCTCACAACGGTTCATTGTGCCAATGAACAAGGAAAAATCATGGATTTATTTCGGTCAATTCAGCATCTTATTCACATGCAGATATTAGAAAACAGTCATTTTGATAAATGAATACCAGTCTTGTGTTTCTTGGAAGACTTACTCAATTTTCCAAATCTGTAATGTTCCGATCTCTTTCAAAGCATTCTACAATTTCAGATTTCCATTTCCTACATCTTTTGCAATTCCAACTTATTGACTGTGCACATGTATATCCACTTAAAAATCAACTTTATTTATCGCCAAGGAATTCTTTCACAGATGAAGAATTGAATCATCACCCTCTAAAATAATACTTTATTTCTAATACTAGATAGAATTAATATTTCAGTTAAAGTAGTATTGAAATATTTGCTATAGCAACAAGGAAGGGAAAATCTGCATGCCAGCAGTACCTGCAATGAAAATGTTCTTTCAGGGTCAATTCTCAGGCATTTGGAGGGCTGGGGGTGACACAACACTGAGTAACACTCGTATGTAACACATGAAGTCAGTCGCCAGTGAAATGCAAAAGATCCAGTAATATCAAAAGAAAAAAAAAGCAGCTACCCCCTTGAAAGCTCTTGTAGCAATCGTAACAATGTGATTCTTTGCTAAGCACAAATATGTACCAGGCTCTAGGAAAACATCTAAATTTCTGCAGATCATGTCATTAACTGGAACAGCACTGCACGTGCAGGGAGATAGGAACAGCACCAATGGCCTCGGGCAGATCTCTCCAATCTGCACAAGAACAAGGGCCAAGAGAGACAACTAAAACACCGGAGATTTCAGCCAAAATAACAAAGGTTTATATATCACCAAAATCCAGAGAAGGAGGGAAAGCAATAAGCAAGGACTAATTTCAGTACAGCAGAACGCGTGAAAGATTTATTGCTGAAGCAAAAGTCTGAAGTTGTACGTAGCAGGAATAAAGGTTATAGCACAGGACAGAAGCAAGACCTTTGTCAGACTAATGAACAATTTGGGAGGTGAAATTCTCAGAAAAAGTACTCCCCTCTCAAAGGACAACCTCATTAAAAGGAACATACCCCAGGGAGAGGACAACACCTCTTTTAAATCTTTTCTTTAAAAAGCAAGTAAAAAGTAAACAGTAATGCAGCCAGTCAGCCCAGACTGCAGACACCTATAAATGCAAAGAAAGGTCTGGTAGCCATTGATAATCCCAATATGGTTCAAATTCTGTCTGCAAGGAATTCTGCCTAGAGGGAGAATCGAGTCTGTCTCAAAAAACCAAAAGAATACATAAAAACTGCAAAAAAACCTGCCACATTTTAAAATCTCCTAAAATTCTGAAAGTGATAAGAAAAAAATGGGTTGAAGATGTGGGCACTTCAGAAGCAAAATCTCAGAACTAAGAGATACCTGAGCAGAATTCAAGACCACATCAGCCAGGACCACTGGGCAGGTCTCCAAAAGGAAACAAAGTTCTACTCATAAGTGTAAAGTTGTATTTGCTAATCATTTTCAAATATTTATTATTTCAGTGTGGGCAGGGCCTATGCTGCAGAAAGTTGTCAGCTGTCCTGGGGGATGTACGTCCACACTTCACTAGAATCTGACAGGTTACAAAAAATTACTTGAACCAGAGTGAATGGTGGGCGTGTGCATGACCGGCACACAGGCAAGATTTTTATTCTGAGTCAACTAAATCGTTTGGGGAGTTGGTTTTGTGTGGTTTTTATTTTAAGAAGCAGCATCTGGCAAGGCTGGTTTTGCTAAAGCTGGAGCCCTCATCCATCCCACCTGGAGAGCTGCATGCTTGGTGCAAACTACGACCTGCAGCTCTGCTCTGCTGCTGTTCTCCCATGGCCAGCACAGAGAACAGCACTGGAAGGCCATGTAACTGTATATGGATGTTCATAAAGCCAGAGATTACAGGTGGAAGCATTATTTCCAGATAATCCAGAAAACGAAGGGAGCCGAGACCACATTCCTACTATAAGAAAGGTTCGAGTTCTTACATGAACAAATTAATTTTTTCAAATCAGAATCTGCTAGAGCAATAACTTACCACATCACACATGAATCATTTGCTCATGGCAAAGGGGAAAGCAAGATCCCTGAGGCTGAAAAACTGGTAGTAATCTCTTAGCCAGCGTTAAAGAAAACAGTAGTAAGACTTAAGGACGTATTAGCCACATCCAAGAGACTCACGTTTCTATTGCTTCTCTAATACATAATTATGGCTATGTAGGAGTAATGTTTAGCAATTCAAATATTGATTTAATTAATAATTCCTTGACAGACCTATTTTAGATTAAACCAATCAGGGCACTCATCTAACAAACAGCTGATTTGAGTGCCGCCTGTGAGTATGCAGTAACATTTTAAATTTTAACAACCTATAAGCAAAAAAACATTTACAACAGAAGGACCTCAGGTAGTTGAATTGGACATCGCCTGAAAATCACATTGTTCTATTGCTACAAATGAAGCCAAAGTGACCACTAAGTGCATCAGAGTTTACAAACTGGGTACTTAAGGATGTACAACTTTCAAAAATGTTATACAGAAAAATCCTAACAGAAGTCAGAGAGACAGAGGGCTTTGGAAATAATGGGCCTTGGATCTGAAGTTTCACACACTCAGCTGAAGGACAGGCTGCAGAGCAGTTAACTGCTGTGTGCAGCTACCCAAGAGAGGCGAATCATTTGGCTGTGTTTGAACTACATAGGAATACACTACGCAGAGAATAAATAAGTTAAATGATAGCGTTACCAGATCAGATGCTAGCTAGCCTTGAAATCCTCTTCCCTCAGAACACAACTTAAAAGAATCCAAGTGTTCCATAGGTGGGGAAAGAGAACAGTTAACTTGGACACTGCTGTTATTTTCTTAATGAAACACCTCTTGCTTCCAAACTGTGACTCATGAGGAACCTTCCTACTACACACCTTGGCAAGCCTCTTTATTGCCTGGCACTATCAGCACAGGGAGCGATTCACATCCAGGTACGTCTCTGTGAGTTACAGGTCACTGACAAAACCGAGGCCTTTTTAGCTTGGTAAGTAACCATTTAAATATTCTTGGGTTTAATTGTAGTCGGACAACAATTTTTTAATTTGAGGGGGTGGTTGCTTTTTTGGCTTGTTTTGTGGGTTTGTTGGTTTTTTGGTTGGGTGTTTTTTTTTATGTGAAATGGAACTGTCTGAACTGTGCCCGGAGCAGGGCCAAGAGGCAAAGACCAGAGGGAGTTTGCTCCCTTGCACCAGCTCATCTAGAGAGATGCAGGCGGGTACTGGCAGCGCTCCTGGAGCCCACTGCGTGTCCAACTGCCCTCCACAACAGGGAGGATGGCTTGTCTCCCTGTCCCACACGAATATCTGACAGCAGGAGTCTGGGGACTGCCTGGAACGAGCACCCGTAAGGAGTGGTGTGAAGGGAGGACCGATTCTGCCTTCTGACTATTCTGCATTTCAAAGATGCCTCAGCTCTATCTCAGTCTGCTACAGCTCCTCACCCACAAGGTGTAAGGGCATCCTATGCATTAGTGCAGGTAGAAACATAACCACTTAGAGAGGCAGTTGAACTGAATTATTTTTTGCAGACCCAAAAATAAAACCAATCTGTTATTATGAACCTTTATTAAGTGGCTCACATTTCAGTATAAATCACACTAAAAAGATTTTTAAAAAAGATATTTACACTACAGTGCTGACACATTTTAAATGAAAAAATTGGTATAAATAAGCTCTATGGAAAAGCCTGGAATTGTCAAAAAGAATTCTGGCTCATCTTACAAAAAATATATATGTTAAATGTCAGCTCTACTCTAAAACCTACAACTCAAAATTATTTAAAGACTTCTTTATGTTAAACCTGCAGTGTTTACAGTGCATCTGGCCCTAAGTGCTTTGATACTTCACAGTTATGGACAGGCACTGAGGAATGTTACAAAGCTACATAACTATTTTCTGTAACAGATGCGAAGACAAGTCACAAACTTGCCTCACAATTTATGATCTTTACATTATTACATCATTAAGTTTAAAAAGGAATTTAAAACCATATATACAAATTTAGCACAAAAAATCATCCTCTCTTTGTCCATGCAATTTTGGATATGATGAACTATGTTGTCTTGTATCGTCTGGATGTACGTGACCTCCAGAGCACAACTTGCCTTGCAAGTCCTTGTTACCGGGTTCAAATTTAGAATCCACTTCCAACTTTAGCGACGTCAACTCAACGTGATCCAGCCTAGCCTGAACATTCTGTCCCCCGACGTCATTAGGTGTCACTGTCTTTTCAGCAAGATCAACATTCATGGGTTCTTCTTTTACTCGGAGAGATGCAAGAGGTTCGTGTTTTATCGCCAAAAATTCCTGCTGCAGGTACTTGGTCTGCAGAGCGTCTGGAAATTTGGTGTCTTCGGAGGTATCTTTGCTCATGGTACAAATTCTGTCAGTCTGAAGTCCAACAACCGAAGACTTGGGGTCTGCAGAGGTCCCTGCTTCAACAGTACTTGCATTTTGAGAGAGTTCTTCCTCTGAATGATAGAGCTTGAGCCGGATGTGCCAAGCCAAACTGCACACAGCTGAAACTGTTTTGAACTGGTGCACAACATTCCTCGGTATGAAATAAATGTCATTATCGAATAACTGGATTCTGGCATATCGAATGCCTTCCCTTCGCAGCTGATTAAGTTTTGCATCGTCAACCCACTGGACACACTGCAGGGAAAAGGGGGGGGAAAGGTGAAAACTCTGACTTAGTGCTCAGAGGACGCTGACCATTAGTTCTTAGCATGCTTACCTGTGAGAGTGGAGGCTCATGCAAGTCTAACTGCATTCGCTGAACTACCTCCAAGAAGTCCTCAGCATGAAAACAAATTACATCTTTGGTTATACGAGGCTGCTCAGACCTACAGAAGAGTAAGAAATGCACAGTCAGAGGCTGAACCTAACATGCTACAGAAAATGACAAAAAGTCTGCAAGCAAAGACAGAGCAAATTGTTTAATTTTAAAAACTCAACTCTCGCATAACCTACATTTCGAAAGGAAAACACTGACAAAAAAGGTTAATTCTAAACCACCACCTCATTAAACTGGTTAAACAAATCAAGTGCAATTTCTTTATAAGCGGAAGTAAAGGCAGCAATAAAAGGCCAACAAAACACACTATTTTTCATTTCTATTTTTAGCTGACCTCTAGTCTGCCTTGATGCTGAAAGACAGCTGCCCCAGATACACTGGGCTTACTCTGTCAGCACTCCAACAAGATGCACCCATCAGGTGCCTGAGCACGCAGCAGTCTGACTGGGAGCGCTATGGCAACGACTGCTCGGCATCTCAGCCTCAAACACCTTGCTCAGAGTTAGGAGTAAAAGCTGAACCTACATTAAGCTGCCACAATGCCAGTAATCAGCCAATACTGGCGTCCTCCACAAAATATCCCTGAAAAATACATCCCTATTTATGCTCACTAGAGAGAGCTATGCGAGAGCAAAGTCTGAATTAGACTTTGTCTCCAAATTGTTGGGAGAAACATCTCTACCTCCACAGCATTTCTCTCAAAGAAATGCACACACCATTTATACAGTTCCTCTGGAGACATTATCTAGAATCAGCTAACAAAAGGCAAATGCAGCTACAATCCTTAGCACTTTCTGATCTAAAGGCCAAACTCTGTTCCTCACTGAAAACATGTGGGGAAAAAAAGCTCCACATATTTGCTTTTGAGGGATGTTTGCATTTTAAAAGGATTTTTAAAATTTAAATGTGATGATACGAAGATTTTGTTTACAAAGGATAAAGCTCACATCGGAGTGATTTTGCAAGGACAGTTTCTCAGCCAGAAAGAACCTGGCTGATGACATCTTTCCCTCCTCCTTTGGAGTCCCCCGGGGCTGATGGAGTGCAGCACCTCCTCGGCCTGCATAGGGCACAGGCTGCACATCCATCCAGAGTTGAAACCAGAGATCAGAACCACAAATCCACTGCTGTCCTCCTGCCTCTCCCACCTGCAGGGGGCAGGCTGGCTCCTGCCGCCCCTCCAGTACATCCCTCACCCCGCTGCCAACCCTCCAAAACCGGGGTACAAGTCAGACCTAGGGGGCCTGGGGAGCAGCTCATGCAGCAGAGCTGATACATTCCAGAAGCTAATAGATGTTCAAGTACTCTTTTTTAAAAGCAAGATGATCACCTATTTTTATATAAAGATATATATATATATGTCCTGTTATTACTGTTCTAGGAAGCTGGCAATGATGTAGAGTTCATTCAGGCTTTTTAAACATAGGAGACATGTTTATTTTATTTAGGTCATGACCTCAATAAAGCAAAAAAATAGCCAGTCTGAGGCTATTTTCAGAAGAAAAAAAAATCCCACATTAACTACTGAAAGTATGCTAGGAAGAATTTTCAGACCACATATTTTACTTTCCATTTTACAAAGATTAAAATGTGTCTCTATATTTTGATCTATATACTCCCAAAGAGGATTTAAACACCGAAAGCAAAAAGCTTCAGAAAGGCTTCTAATCAGTGGCATTAAAAACATTAACTACATTAATCTACCTTTTATAATGCAGCTATTTAATTTTAAAATATGAATTTGTATTTGGAGTCACCAGTATTTGTAAATTATAAGTTAAGTTATGGTTAAGTTAAGACTTAAGTTAAGACTTATCACACAAAAGAATATTTCGCACACTAAGAGAACTTCAATCCAAATCAGTGTGTTTTCCCAGCAGTGTCTATTCTGGTTTATGCATTGTCATTCCTAGTCTTAGTCCATATCTATCTGTCCAAGAGAATGGATCACCAACCCTGTGCTGCAATTCTATCACAAAACACAACATTCCTTTTGCAAACAACTGAGAAAAAATACTGTCAGATAATTTAAGAATCTGCAAATGCAGAATTTACCTTTAACACAACTTTCAGGTAATGTTTTGCAAAACCTTTAATTTAGATGGTATCATGTACCCACCCCCAAGCAAAACTGTAGCACAGAAGTTCAGTTAATGTCCAAAAAGACACTAAATGAGAACAGAATGTAAGATCACTTCAGAAAAAGCCATTTAAGCCTCTACTAGAGAACTGCTAGAACTGGTTTTGGCAGTATTTCTACCCCTTAACCTCCTTCTTCAAAAGGACTAGATTCTTTTTGCTCTTTTTTCTTTTTTCAAAACAGATTCAAGACTAGAGGTTTTACCATTAATATTTCTGGCCTAATGCATAAACTCTGGCAATATATAACAAATTCCTATGATCATACAGAGAAGCACAACGCCAGTCTCTAGAACACAAGCTTGAAAGCTGCTTGCTGAAGCACAGGTTTCATTTTGCCAACAACAGTGCTACGAAGTGCCTTTTGCTGTCCCTCTAAAAACCCACCCAAATTTCCCACGTAAAAATCTTATAAACTTCCATAATTTAAAATCTCACAGGCACTTCAGAAGTTCTAAAGCTCACTTGTTACCACCTATGAAAATGGCATTGAGTAATCAGCATGATCACACCTGCACTTATCAGATTTCAGCGCAATCCTTAAAATGTTTGCTAGCAGCAGAGTTCTTCTGTAAATTGTGAATACTCAAAGCAATAAAAAGAATACCATAATACAGCAATTTTACAAAATATCTCAAATCAAGATCCTGTCACACTTGGGAAAGGGAAAAAAATTTTTCTTCTTCTTCAATATACTATGTTTAGTTTCCATTTCTGTCCTCTAGCACCACAACCTGCTTTTTGCCTTTCGACAGCTCTGTTCCTGTCTGTTCTGAAAGACACCATTGATCCCACCTTGCATTAACATTCATCCCTATCAACTAGGAAATAAATCCCACTTTCTTTAAATCTACGGCAACTTATAAAGCTTGTTTTGCACACTCAATCCATTTTTATGGATTTAGTTCAGGCAGCCCAGGAATTTCTTTATTTTCTCCTCACAGAAAGCATTATTTTTATATACATTATCTCATCACTAGAACGTGTGCATTTTTACTGCCATAGTGCCTTAATCACCCCAGAATATCTCCAGCTTTTCAGGTTTGTTCAACTACTCAAACAGATTTAAAAAAGAAACAAAACAAAACTGAACAAAAATCAAAACGAGATTTTTCAAAACTTCCATTCATGTTGCTTCCTTTAAAATAAATCCACTCACAGATTGCAAATTATGGCAAAACTAATACCTGAAATTATTTTCACGTGCTACAACAATCAATGACACTTCATCATCATAAGCCCCGACTAGTTCTCATCATGTAAGTACACAGAAGTGGCTTTTCAAAATTACACAAAAGTGGAAAGGGAAAGCAGGAATTATCATTTAGGCCAAATCAAGCCTGAAATACATAACTTTTATTGTGTTACTTCTGTTGTACATTTTACTCCTCTACATATATCAGACACAAATTTTTTATTCTGAATTAAAAGATACATTTTCAGTCCTTACACTGAAGTGAAATGCTGATATTTATTTTTTATTCCCCAAACCGAAGTACTTTCAAGGATGCTATAAAGCTACAGGACGAGAACGGGAAGTTCCCACGCACTTAAACTACTATCAATTTAAATTCTTCATCTCCACAGACATCCAAGTTCGGGGAGTGGGGTTTTGGTTGGTTTCTTTACTTCCTTTGCGAGTCCCTCTCTCAAATGTGCAAAGTGTAATCTAAAATACTCAGATCTATGCAGTTATCTCAGCTCTTGCCCTGCTACCACTGCTCAGTCGTAATTCACCCCAGCAGCTCAGTCAGAGCAAGCAGGAAGCTGAAGGCTCCCACTGTCATCGACCCGACGAGGAAGGAAACCGAAAACCTCAGAGCCCAAGAGACAAACACATTATCATCTGAACAATCCAGTTCTTCCCCAATGACAATTATTCTACTTTCTGTGTCAATGAACTTGTGCACTGTAACACAAATTCACATAATTTCATCCAAAGGGAATGCACTCTTCTAACAGCTAGACAGACACAAAGAGCAAAAGGTATTTATAGTGTTTACATATGCAAAGGTAACCTCCAAAACTAAGGTCATTCTCCAAGGTCTGAAGATCCTGATGAATGCCTCTTAGATATGGACCAGGAAGCCCAAACGGTTATGGGCTTTTTATTTGGTTAACATGTAAACAAGCTTCAAATGAGGCACATTTCATTTCCTGACTCTCATACAGGAATTCCAAAGACAGACACCAAAAAAAATCACACAACTTCCAACAGGATTCTTCCTAGGTGAGCTACCATAAATAAATCAGGGTTATAGCAGCCATGACTCAGGAAGCAGAAGCATAAGAATTCTGCTCATCTCCAGACAACACAAAGAACTGCCAGAAGGTCTCCATGTGCACCTGTGCAGCAGTTAACAGCTCGGTCTCTATGCACCACTTTAAGCAAAACAAAGTGTGAAGTGTTTTTACATCTAACATGACCTCAGCTACAGCAACTCAATTATAGCTATTGAGCTGTCACTGCAAGGTACCTTTCTGGTTTCAACCACACAGCAAAACCATATGCAAGCTAGCAGAGGGCAGACAAACATCTAATGCTCAGCCAGACTATGAAGTCTTCTTTACATCTTTAATCTTAGAGGAACCTATCCTGCACTCCCTCCCAATTATAAATGGCAATTCAGGCAAACGTTTTTCAGACACCTAGGTGAAGCCAATCAACACCTACCACTCCCCACAGTGCACAGCCTTCAGCACTCCCACAGCAGCTGTGGTCTGTCGCTCAAAACCTTGTCCTATGTGATCCGCGTGGGCTCGGGTCCGGTCTTCAAATAGCATTTCACGGGGTTCACTGGTTCGAGGTAGGTACTGCAAGTTTTTTATTTCATTGGTAGTTCTGCACAAGAAAAACAGTAACAGCGATATAGAAACTTCTCTGAATTATCTAATTTCCATCATAGCCAATAGGACTGTGATGAACAATCCCTTCAATGAGAGCAAGAGACAAACAAGGAAAACAGTAACATTTAGGTCAAATAAAAATGTAATGAGCTATGTGAAAAATCCCCAGAGGTCATAACACATCCACTCACATGCAACAACAGGGGTATCAATTCCAGTCTCATGGCATGTATCAGTAACTGCATTGTGTACACATTTTCCTCAAGTTTTCACCTTAAATGTCTACTAAAGCTCCAAAAAGGACCAGCACCTTACTTGGCTAGACAATAAAAAACTAAAACAAAAAAATTCCGGATTCTTACATAACAAAACAACAAAAAAAGTGTATTTGGAGATGAAGATTTACAGAAATTTGTATTAACATACAGTATCAAACAGTAAAAGGTTTGGGATAAAATGAATTTGTAAAGAACAAATACTAACCAGACACTTACCAATTAAAATAATTCAACTTACCTCTTCCTTTTGAAAGGTGACTTTGGCATGTCAGCCACAGGGATCATCTGTTCTCCTGGACGTACCCACATAATGGGACCATCATCACTGTCTTTACGACTCTCTAATTTTAAACTAGAAAGTGTTCCCCATGGCAGTGTACACTAATGGGAAATACAAGCCACAATTTTGAATTGAGTTACTTTAATAAACTTGTTAAAAGCAGCCTTCATCTCTCACGATGAAAACATTGATTAGAACACTCAATTATCTAAACACGTATCACATCCTCTCACTTCATTATAACAGCACTACACAGCATGTTGTCCCCCTTCTCCCAGCCCATTCCCTTCTGTCCTTACTTTTAAGAAGGGTGATTCTTCCAACATATCAAGGAATTCAGGGAAGTAATCCCCCACTTCCTCATCAACTGCTCCAACCAGGCTGATCTGTCTCATTGGGCCAGCTCTATACGTACCATGAGAGTATGTTCTTTTTACCTACAAGTAGAATATGACAATAAAAATTATACCGAGTCCTCTACTGCGCAAAATCTACATTCAGTGAACACCTTGACTCTCTACGCTTATGCCTTCTGACATTAGTCCTTCAGCCTTCAGGGTACTTAAGATTATTATGAAGCCAACTACTACAAACTCAAAGACAGAAGACCTTATTAAACACCCCTAACAATCTGTATTTTATTTTAACACCTGCAGGTAAACTGGAATAACTATTTATTGCCTTTCAAGAAGATAACATTCCAAACCAGTAACTGTAAAAAGATACCAACGCACGTTCTGCTCAGTAACTAGTCAATAAGGATTCTTACCTGGATTACTCAAGTCTAGCTGAATTTCTACCTTTTTCCTGCAACAGGCAGAACTCTGAGTTACAAGTAATTTAACTCTTAGCATTTCCTCTGCTAATCATCCTCTCCAGTACAGCCTCTGTGTGAGCACATCAATAGGAGCAAATTACAACCGTGAACACAAGGCTCATAAAGAGTTTGTACAAAAAGCGAGACAATGACAGTCACTCCTTCATTTTTGCTGTGCTGTGTTAGCGCATCTTGTGCTCCCTTCAGACTTTAAGGGCTGTAACATTCACCTCTCGTGAGAAATCTTTTACTGTGAAATTTGAACGGAAACGCATATTAAGTTTTTTTTCAACAATCTGATCTGTTGTGATAGATCACCAAAATACTCAGGCACGAGATTGATGAGGATCATGTCCACTTAAGCTTCTGATTTCCTATTTAACAGGCTGAAAGACACACTGGCATTATGAGATGATATGTGAAGAGATAGGAACAGAGGAGGAAAGCGCAAATGGATTACTGCGCACACCAAGTAAGGCTCCTGTATGACACCTCTAGACATCCTGCATCCAAAGCAAGAAAAAACGTGCAAGGAAAATAGTTCATGAAATACTGCTTAGCTACGGTCCTCACCCAAAAAGACCATTAACATTACATAACAGTAGTTATGGCAGCGCAGAGGAGAATTAACAGCAGTTCCTGAAAATAAAACATGGAACAACACTGTGCCCTTCTGAGAAACTCAACTGATGTAACCAGATCTTTCCAGAAATGCAGAACCAAACACTGTTCGGATCATCACTCATTCCTCCCAGCAAATGGAGGGACGGCTAAAAGTAGGATTTTACAAAGTGTCTTAGCTAATGCTACAGCAAGCCATCACAGACACGCTGAAAAGAACAGTCCAGTAATATTCCCCTCTTCCTCAAATCCTTAGTCATACATTCCTGCAGGGCTTTTTGCAGAGACAGCTGGTGATTTTGTGATAAAATATCACAAAACATTCATTTCTGCTGAATCTGCATCAGCTCAGTCCTCAGCTAGATCAGCTCTGGCACAAAGCATCAGGAGCTTGTACAACTACAGCAACGAGCAAGGAAGAACCCTAAAACCGACAAACACCGACAAATCTGTGACACTTTGTTAAAAAGCCCAACACGGAAAAGGATGTTTCTTTCGCTGACATAAGTAGCTTACTATTCCATCACTCCAGCCCAGGATATTAAGATGCTGTTTTCATCTACATCCCTGATTAAAGAGAACCATTTTTCTGCCTTCTTCCATGCTTCCTTCTGCTACCTACTACCACTCTCCCAAGTAACAAGTGGTAAGGCGAGTGAAAATGGCCTGAAGTTGTGCCAAGGGAGGTTTAGATTCGATATTAAAAAGATTTCTTCACCAAAAAGGTTCTCAAGCACTGGAACGAGCTGCCCAGGGAAACGATTGAGTCACCATCCCTGAGGGCATTTAAAAGACGAGTAGATGTGGAATTTAAGGACACAATTTAGTGATGGACTTGGCAAGAGTGGGTTAACAGTTGGACTCTTAGAAAGGTCTTAAAGGTCTTTTTCATCCTAAATCATTTTATGATTCATATAGCATATGATAAACTGGTTGTGAAACTACTTCAAGTGAAAACTCTAAAAATTCTCCTAAAAATACTGACTTAAAGCTTGGAAAAGCTGTGAAGCTTCCAGCTGGATCAACCCACCCATTTGGCTTATATACCACTAGGTGTTGGTAATGAAGCATAAAGTCAGCAAAGTATTTAGCTGCAGCATAATGCTTGCATTAAGGAGGATCAATTAAGAAATTTTTCCGTTTGTTCCCAAAAAAAAAAAGACTGTGCCACTGAAAGTTAAAACTGAGAAATGAACACAACTTTTTCAAGCACTGTTTGTCCAACCCCTTTCATCCCCAGCTCTCCTGGTCAACCACCCTCCCCTTGATCACAAGGCAGTACAATTGCTTCTCAAGATCCAGTTTAGGAGAAGAAATACCAACATGAATGCTAAAATAATGTCAAAGCTACAAATGATGAGTGGTTTCTTCTGGGACCATATTCAGAATCACATCATTGCAAATACAGAATGAAATGTTTTGAGTGATTAAGAACTCTGTGGTGGCTTAACCCCAGGAAGCAGATACTGATCTTACAGGGCCTGCTCACTCACCACCCACCAATGGTGAGACATGGGAGAGAACAGGAAAAGCAAGGAAATGTATGGGTCCAGATAAACAGTTTATTCAGCAAAGAGGAAACTGAAGAAGAAAAAACACCAAGTGGTGTTTTCCACCACTCACCAACCCTCACAAACAGACTGATGCCCCAGCAGTCCCCAAGCAATAGGCACCTTCCAGCCAACCATCAGTCCCCTCAGGATGTTTTGCTGAGCATGATGTTATACGGCACAGAACATCCCTGCAGTCAATTGGGACCAGCTGTGCCAACCATGTCCCCTCCCAGCTTCTTGCCCACCCCAGCCTGCTCACCAGGAGGGTCCTAGAAGCCTTGACACCCTGCCATTGATGCTCAGCAATAGCCAAAACCGACACACAGTCCACAAAGAAAATTAACCCATCCAGACCCAGTATAAATAGGAAGTAAATCCATGCTGGTGATCAAAGGGGAAGATTTGCTCTCTCTTTTCCCTTCCTTCCTGACAGCATTAGGTCCTCTGAAGATGGACAGGGAGCAAGCCTAGGGAACTGATCTGAATTTAATCCAGGAATTACCGAAACAATTTCTATTTCAGAAAATAGTAAAAACTGAATAAAGACATAGGCCATAAATGCTAATGCCTGGCCAGAAAGAACAAGAGAGAGTTTGAAACATGAAGCAGCTGTGGGCAGTGAAAAGCAACTCCCATCACATCTCTTCTCTGAACTGGGTTGTAGCATCCTGAGCTCTAGTCTTAGAGCAGAGGTTGATGCTTAAACTACACTACCTTAGATCAGGTTAAAGACTTAGACAAGCACATACAAAAAGGTGAGGTCATTCTTAGTGGGGAGAACGAGCTCATTTTCACTCACTCCCAACTCAGACTGCTACTAAGGAACAGTGTGAGAACACCAAAACCTCCCATTGATGCTTGACCGATGACAACTATAAAATTAATCCTAATAAAGACAGCAACCAAATAAATATAACCTATGGCATGATAGACAACAGCAACATTTTCCCTTCCTTTTACTGCCACTATCCTTTGGCTGGTCTGTTCATAGGAAGAGAAATAGATTCCTCTATGTATTTCTAAACTCACAAGAACAATATTGATGTACTAAAACCAGTACTTACTCATCAAATTCTATATTAAATGATGCACTGACCTCTAATGAAGTATTATATATATATATATATATACCTTCTATAAAGTAATCTTCACAGATGTAATTTCACAGCTTGCAGTGTGACTAGGTTTTTAGAATTTTACAGACTTGCTCAAAACTGGAACAATTTAAATCCCTAAAACAAGGAGGAATCAAGGACATACTGCTCTTCTAGCACATGGTCAGGAATGAATACACACACAAATCACTAAGTACACGCAGTACAATACCACAGACAGGTAGAAGAGATAGAAACATATAAAATCATAAATATGACATCCTAACTTCTTTCTTCTCATGTAGCTTACATCTGAAGTATGTCACCTAAAAACTCACAGAAGGAGACTGTGTCATTCTCTTGCATCACAGTAATGGAAAATTATGACAGTAAAACCACCACTGAATCCACAATTAGTAAAACTTGAGAATTATCTGCTTCTGTGACTCATATGGCCTCAACTGATTTTTTAATGCAATAGCAAATATTTTGACAGAAATGTCTTGGTGTCTAACAAGAATCTGAAGACTAAATGTTAAAATACATACAAACAGATATATATATATATATACACACACACACACATATATATAAATAGCCAAAAATATATTTGAGCATTATCATCCTACAAATGGAAACATTTTAGACACTCTATGTTAAAGATGTTTCCATTTTGTGTTTGAATAAGTCACAAAGTGGAAGGAACAACTCAGAGAAACCATGCATTTCAAGAGAGGAATTTTAAAAATGCAAACTGGGGCAAGTAACAACTGAATTCCTGGTTTTTATATAGTAGGATGTGGGTTGTTGTGGGGTTTGGGTGGAGGGTTCTGGGGTATTTTTCAGTTGAGATTTTGTAATTAATTTAAAGGTTTAAATTTATTTCAATTTTTCACCTTTAAAACCAAGGAGGTCTGGAAAAACAGTCCTCAGAGAAAAAAAATTGCCAACAACAAACAAAAATATTATCCACCAACTGAACCCAAAATAATTTCAAGAAACCCATAAAGTCCCACCAAAAACCAAGAAAAAACCCAAAGACATTACATCACCTAAGAATATGCAAGGACACTGAGGGAATAGAGGGTTTTGCTACACGAGTGCACAAGCAATGCAGTTACACACTGGTATCTCAGAATGGAAAACATCTAATTTCACAGTCGGTGTTATCTCAGATGCTACAGCCACGAACAGGCCATTACCATTCCATGTACCATTCGGTACATTTCGATAGAAGTGCCCAAATGGTTTTCTGCTCCTTGCCAACTTTTTTCAAATCCTTAAATGCTTCCTTGTATTTCCAATTTCAAATGGAAACCAACATTGAACAAATATTCATCAAAACTGCTCTGATTTTACAAATACTCATTAATCTATTTGGCCGCTTTTTACTATTAAACCACGTACTTCATACTCCTTCCTTCACCTTTTCTTCCTTTTTTAGCTCAGGGTTTTAGTATCAGAATGGGATGTCTTGACAGTTCTATCATTACTCAGTTGTCATTAAAATCTTAATTTCAACAAATAATATTTCCCAATTGGAAGTTTCTGGAAATGCAATCTCAAGATTTTTACTGCATGATTAGTTTCACCAGCGTCCTTTTACCACTGTAGCTCATTCATCACCTGACATGTTTCATCCTGCAGCTGAAATCCTCAAATAATACCATGGATGGACAGAGGTTTTAAAAGCAAAACGGCTTTGCTTTTATTCTGAATTCCAGTGACACAAAAACAGTAAAGCAGTTGACAAAGAATTTTTAAAAATAAATTAAAAATTAAGGATAGCATCAACTGCACATCCTCATGGAAAATGAGGTGGCAAAAGCAAAGCAACTACTGTTGCTCTTGTATCTCAGGCAGATCCACGACAGGGTCAGTCTCAGATCCTGTCCGAGCTGCCAGTACAAACCTCCAGGGTTTTATTTAGGTTTGGCTTTTGTCAATACAGAGCATGTGACTAAAAAGAATAGTACAAGATTGTCATCTCATATTTATTGGATGAAACTATCAAGAAGAAATCTAGACAGGTAACTGTTTTCTAAGTGAAAAACAAATGAGCACGTGTTGCAGATTTCTCATGTCATTCTCTGTGAACTCATGCTTTGTTCAATGGTATTCAGTAAGTGAAAATTTCTTGTGCTTCAAGACAGTATGTTGCCATCATCTATCAAAAAGTCTCTTAAATGTAGTCTTACAGATTAGTTTTTAAAACACGATATATTTTTTTAGATTTTTTATATAAATAATCTTTTTAAAGATTTTTTAAGAAGAATTTTTAAAAGAAGCAATCTTTTTTGGATTAAAAAAAAAGAGAATGGGGCAATAAATTTGCTTTAACAGAGATAAAATTTAATTTTTCACCATCCAGAAGGAGAAAACAAAAGTAGGCTTTATTTTGGAGGACTCATAACAGCAAGCAGTTGCTAAAAAATGTTATCTTTTTAATAACTAAGCAAACATTTGAGCAGCTTAAAAGCAAGAAGCAAATTCTATTGAAAACAAAGATTCTGCCCCTCTGCTCTGGTGAGACCCCACCTGCAATGCTGCATCCAGCTCTGGGGTCCCAGCACAGGAAGGGCATCGACCTGTTGGAGCAAGTCCAGAGGAAGGCCATGAAGATGATGAGAGGGCTGAAGCACATCTCCTATGAAGATAGACTCTTCACAGACAGATGGGAATTGTTCAGCCTGGGGAAGAGGCTCCAGGGAGACCTTAGAAAAACCTTCAAGTACCTAAAGGGAACTACAAGAGAGATGGAGAGGGACAGCGTACAAGGGCATGTAGTGACAGGACAAGGGGGAACGGCTTCAAACTGAAAGAAGGCAAGTTTAGATATTATAAAGAATTTCTTTGCTGTGAGGGTGGTGAGGCACTGGAACAGGTTGCCCAGAAAAGCTATGGATGGCCCATCCCTGGAAGTGTTCAAGGCCAGGCTGGATGGGGCTCTGAGCAACCTGGTCTAGTGGAAGGTGTCCTGTCCCTGCCCTTGGCAGGCAGTTGGAACTAGATGGTCTTTAGGGTTCCTTCCAACACAACCCACTCCATGATTCAAAACCACAAAACGAGTTCTTCAAATCTGGAAGACAGTAATACACCATCTTAAAGAAATAGGTGTCAAGAGAAGACAGAGGAGCTAGAGACTATTTAGCCTAATTCCAATTTTCAGAAAAAAACACTTAGCTGCATACAACTAGCAACTACCTAGAAAATGAGATAGTAAGAATCAATAAACATGGTCATGTGAAAAAAAAAATCAAGTCAAACTAACCTTTGTTTCTGTGACTGGATAGACTTTTTCAGAGGACCAGCAGACATCTTGACATCTGACATTTGCATCATGTTCTAAAAACTGCTACAGAACCATGGTCTAGAAAGAGCAAACTGTGGGCAGTTTTGTCTGTGCTCACGTAACTACCTAATTTTGAGGCAGGCAGCAAGGATCCTTCCTTTGAACATAGCGTATCCTCCTGAAACCCAAAGGTATCACAACACTGCAAGTCCATTAGAGGAAAGGATCAAAATTAACAAGATCTTGAAACTGGAGAGAGGGTCTGAATGCAAAGGATATAATTCAGTTTGAACAAAAGCAAGAACTACACTCACATATATATTTAATGAACTGCATAAACATGAAAAGGAGAGCGACTCAATTAGGAGGAGCTGCTGCTACAGCAGATCATAAACTACTCTGGAAAAGGAAGAAGTAGATAACTAAGAGCAATAATTTGCAAGGTACTTGCAGCAATCTTCTCATAGTCCTTGACATCAATACACCAGGCAGACACTGTCGATTTTTAGTGCTGTATTTTAAGAAAAAATAAGGATGACTGAAGTGAGCATAAGGGGAGAACACGAAGACTAATAAGGGTATAACATGTAATTGTAGACTGAAATAACTCAAATTACTTAATCTAAGGAGAGGGAAAAAAGGAGCTGTTAAGCAATCTTCAAATATAGAGAAAACGGAAAGAAAAGGATAAATTGTTTGCCTTGTCCACTAAAGATCAGAATAAAAAGATAAAAGGACAAACAAGAAACCTTGAGATCTGTCACAAATGCATCAGACAAGAAAAAAACCTGATTTTACAACAGATTTCTTTGGAAAGAGTGGAATCACCTCGAGATCTGTCACAAACACATCAGACGAGGACTTGTCAGATATGGCTTAAAAATAGTCCATCTTGTCTTGCAGCAGAGGAATTGTTGGGTACTGCACAACATTTTACTTCATCTGCACCAAGAAGCTGCCTCCGGGACAAGACAGTAAAATCAACGCACTAAGCATTGTTCCAGTTAAACATCAACTGTGAGCTTTGGGGGTTTCAGCACAGCAATAAAAATTTACACTTGCCCAGCACAAGGAAAAAGTAATGAGTTCAAAATATTAACATTTGTCTCGACAGCACTATATGGCTTAAGTGAAGTGATGTAAGCTGCAAGTAGGTGGCAAAAGCTGATTATTTATGTTCTTTAAAATCCTCATAAGAACCTGACAAGATTCATGGCTATCAGGTAACTGATGCAGCTGTTGCCATCTACACAAATGAGAGAGCCCAGGGAAGATGGAACTACAAGACAGTTTTTCACCACCTGAAGGACTAACTTCTTGGCTACAAGGATATCCAGACTAATTTCATTTTACCCAGTTACAGAAACAGTCTGACTAAGCCTTACAGTCAGCTCACAAAGAGCCGGTCCACTAACGCAAAAAAAATTTAAGGAGTACTTAGGCATAGGCCCAAGCCAGATGATGAAAAATTCCCCAGTTCCTCTACGTGCAAAATTTAAAAGCTAATTCTCATTAGAAAGAACCAGTTCCAAATTTCTCTCTCCTGCACTGCTGTAAATATTCTCATAAATTTCTGTCCCTTATAATCTTCTAACAAGTAAAATTACATTACTCCCGTCTGACACAGGTGTATTGGGAAGGAATACAAAGGAGTTAGTTTTCAACTCTATAACTCTGTAAACTAAGTAAATTACTTGAGAGATGCAGACCTTCCAGGTAAGCTTAGGAGGACTCCAATTTTGACCTCAGCAACAGAATTTACTGTGAAATCGGCCTCTTGTCACAGAACTTGATGACTTGAAAATATGCATTACTTAAAACCAAAAAATCCCAAACCCACATCTGTTACAAAACAGGAGGTGGAAGATTAAATAGTACCAAAAGGATCAACCTGAAAAACAAAAACTGATAAAACACTCTATAATACCTTCCATTTCAGGCTTAGCCTTCTTCTTCCTTTTCATAATACTTGTTTAGATCTTTTTAAATACTTACACATGTCAGACTGATTACATGTCCTACACGAGCTCTGAGAAACCACCAAAGAACCTCTTGTACCAAAGTGAGCTTCATTTTAGTATTTTAGTTAAAATTAGCAAAGGAATACCCAAGTTTCTTCAAGCTGAAGTCCAAGATACATACTCAAAGCAGATTTAATAAAATCAACTTCCTACTTAGACCTCAGAAAACAACTCGTTCCTCAACTGAGGCTATACAACAACTGCCAGACATTGCTCAGGCTGCTCAGGACAAGGAACACCACAGCACAAAGCCTGGGCAATGTAGGAACCGAAGACTAAATACATTTAAAGTTTCATCAAAATATATTGCAACAGGATATTAGAATCCCTTTAAAGATTCACCAAGAACTGAGTGAGACAGGAGAATGTTCTCAATCTGCACAAAACGTAACGAGTCAGAAAGGAGAATACAAAGCTAACAAAACATTTCAACTGGAGCAGACCACATTAAAAAAAACCCCAAAATAAACAGCCAAAGTAAGACAGAAATAAGAAAATCATAAGGAAAAATAGAATCAATAACTAGGTAACCAAGATACTGACTTAAATATTCCAGGACACAGGAATGCTGCACGGAAGATGATTGAAGTCTCGTGTTTGCCTGTACATGTTATTTATATACCATGTACCCCTTAGTTAGCAAAAATACAAGGAGACAAGCATTTTCTGTCAAGCAACCAAATTGAGAAGTGATAAAATGCCATGAAAACTAAGGAAAAAAATGAAGGAACACAAAGGAAAAGAAGATACCAGAACTAAACCTCCAGCCAAGTAAAATATAGCTTAGAAGACAGATCACAGAGCTGATCAGTTGAATGCTGTAATAACACAGTTTGGCTTCTTTCATCTACCACAGCCTCTCTCTGTTCCTCCTTCACTTACACAAAAATGGGGAATTATGATTTCAACCCCAACGAACACAGGACTGGTTTAACTACAGATACTGATGTTACTACTGTAATACCAATTTAATCTATCCTTTCAGTAAAATAATTCTACCATAATTCCCAACAATAAAATTTGGGCTTCTCTTAACTATTTCTTTAGGGCAGATCCTAGCACACAGCTATGCCTGTGCTAATGTTACCCAAGACAACCAGTTGGATTTCAGGAACGTATTTTCAAGGGCAGAGCCAGCTTTTCTTATATAAAATGGCCAAAGACAGAGCAGCTCTGCAGAGCTACCCATAATACATCCTGTGATTTTTATTATTAATGATTCAGTTGACATACTCAAGAAAAACATGGAATGTTTTTCTACTGCCATGGAATATGAATATTCTGTAACTGTAGTTCACAGAATATTCATATTCCATGGCAGTAGATATTTTCTCAGCCAGCACTGCAAATGCTCTCTTGCAGCAACATTTTAGTTCTGCATATCTTTGTGGATAACACACACCTGAAATTTGTCAACACATGCAAGTGTTCTACACAAATGTTGAGGCAGCCAAAGGAAAAAAAAGCATGTTTTTCATGAAAAATATGACAGAGTAACTTACACTTGAACTCTTTGCAATTGTCTCAAAAGTGAAGACTAAAGCAGTTTAAAGCTGATCCATACAACATCTAAATTCACAAGTAAAGGAGTTTAAAGGGTAATTGTGAGATAAAGTTCATATAATTAAAAACAGGATTGAGTTTCTTCATAAATTGTTTCATACTCACTGTAGGGGCTTTTTGCAATAACCTCATCATCAAGGTAAAAATCGGACAGATTTTTTCCTTCCTGAAAACCAGTACTATAAATAATTTCTGTGCAACAGAAATGTACTTTCTACAGCAAGTTAATAAACAGCAGAGGTGATGTTTAATCAGTAGCTGTTGTTAAGAGAGTATACAGTCACTTCTCTCCAACAAAATTAAAATAAAAAAAATACTCAAAAGCTGCCAGTCAGTCTGCCATTTAACTTAAGAGCCTTCCAGAGAATCCAACCAAGTGAGGAGAAACGCAAAGGGTTAGGGACCAAATCAGCAGCCACATTAACCTCCAAGTTCTTCTTTAAGGATGGATTTAAAAAACCCTAACTACAAATGCAGCTAATTTAACTGAGCCCTACACAAGTTTTTATGTATAACATTGTATTAAAACATTTCAGTTTTATGACAAGGTTCATACAGATAAACTACAGTTCAGACACCCAGAAAACCACAGCTAAACCATTTTAACTCTCCAAAACCCATGGTTAAACTTCAGCTACAGACACAAATCCAATGAAACCTACACACACACAAACATGTGAACACTTCCCCTCCCCCCAAAAATCCAATTTTATGTCTCAGTTAACAAGTTCATGTCTCTTCTCATCTTCAATACCGCAGAACTGACTTAAAGAAATCCCTTGTTTCTGTGTCATCCACATAGCACAGCTAATAGCAACTACTCTAAAAAAAAAACCCATTCACAGTTGTTTGAAACCATTATATGACTTTAGAAAGTAAAATGCATAACCTCTTACCTGAGCATGAAAATTTGACATAGTCGTTGTCTCTATATCTTTCTTTCCCAAAATCTCCATTTTCACTGGTGAATTGGGAAAATTAAACGAAAAGTAGTCTAAAAAGTCAGGTAAATAAGTAGCTGCCCCATGAACAATACCCATTACATAGTAAGCTGCACAGTTTTCATTTTCACTAAAAACCAGACCCACAAACTCTTCTGCAAATCTCTCCATCTCCACAGGAGACAAGTGGGAGAGTTCATTACTGTAGGCATGGATAACTGATGCACCTCCGTTAGGCTGGTGCTCAATATGAATCAGCTGTTTGAACTCCAATGTGTCCAACCTTTTGAGTTTATTTTGAACCCGTGGCTCCTTTAACGAGACAAATGGAAACTCACTGTTCTCTGGTATCTTGGACTCACAGTCCTTCTTGGGATCCATATTTTTCCCATTGAAATCCTTAAGATGATCATCTATGATGCCTTTGGCTTCCTGATCCTCAATATCAG
Source organism: Mohoua ochrocephala (assembly GCA_013398855.1). Classification (NCBI taxonomy): domain Eukaryota; kingdom Metazoa; phylum Chordata; class Aves; order Passeriformes; family Acanthizidae; genus Mohoua; species Mohoua ochrocephala. The sequence goes on from VZTA01029338.1 coordinate 30,270, forward strand.
AAACCAATCCTGAGCAGATGGTCTGAATGGATTTGCTGTACATTTTTGGACGCTTCCTCTTCTCGTTCTCTTTATGTTTCTTTTTCTTTTTCTTCTTAACTTTTTTAATCTGTAGCTCTTCTGCATTGGTTTTTGGTTTCTCCTTCCCACCTGTTGAGAGTTAAGAAAAAAAAATAAGAACTTTTTATACAAAATATGTATTTAAAGATTGGGATTCAAAGTATGTTTCAGCACAAAATTATATTCACACTTAGCGATTCAAGACCAGCATATGCCCAAACACAGAAGCTCAGAAGTTTAAAAATTGTGCACTTCACTGCAAGACTAAGTAACCTGAAATTCACAAGAGTTAAGTTAGCCAGTCTCTACTATTATGCTGCAGTAGACTATTTTCGGCTTGCCATCCTCGGCCCAAGTAACTCACAAGAGCCCTTTAAAAACAGGAGAGAAAAAAAAAAAGGGACCACAACTGTTGGTGCATGGAATCACAAATTCTTGCTGATGATTAAGAGGTTGGACATGGAAGATGCAGATACTGGAAAGCAGAAAAAGCAATTAAGACATTTGTCTCCGAGCCCCTTGAGGTTTGTAAGAGCAGCTAAATACCTCCGGGATTCCTGAAGTGGAGGCAGAGTTAGTTATCTCCCGGGATTCTATTTTCTCACAGAGAGGGGAAGAAGTGCCCTGAGGTCACCTCATTTCTTATTTAGCCCAAACAAGGAAATAGGCTCTAGGATTTCTTAACCTAATCCACACAGTTAATAACTCCAAAGACTCCCTTCACTCAGAATCAGATTTAACATGGCACACTCTCCGAACACAATTTCACTTTTAGCTAACCAAGTTCAACTGCCAAAAGGCAGAGTATCCTCATGGAAGTCTGTCCTTTCTTGGGCTAAATTTAATGTAAACCCAGCATCAAACCTCTGCAACAGGACTGCTTCATCTAGTAGATGCAATATTCACCACTTCTTTGTTAATATCTTCGTTCTGAAAGACCAGAGTCTTTAAGTCTAGCGGGCATGAAAAGACCAGGAAGAACAGCAACACATGTACAACAACTAAATATCTCAACCTCAGAGGAATCCTGAAAATAGCTCATTCAGGGTGGCAGGGTACTTGAGTGAAATGTCATCACCTGACAAAAATCACCTACTGCTCGCATTCTGGGGTATTGTAATGGTGTCATTATGGCACCAGCTCCAGTCAGGGGGAAATAAAAACAAAGAAATGGCTTACGACAGTGGGAAGTTACGTACTGCAGGCTTTGAAATCTCTAAACAAATCTCAAAATACAGACTCAGACATTTTTCCCCTCCTCCTGACTGCAGGAATACATAACCAGAAAGCATCCACCAGTATACAGGTATTGCAAACTCTTAAAAATGCTTTAACTTAGCATTTTAAAATTGTTTCACCCTAAATACGAAAATTTTTTGCTATAGTGATGGATATCACAAAGAAGTCGAGCATTCTGCAGATATTATATTAGTTTGAATATACAAACTATGGAATTACAGCACCAAATGCTGGAGCAAGGTGATGCAGGGGGAAGCAGGAGTTACCTGGCAACCCATTTCACTTGTTTTTAAATGGAGCTCAGATTTTTGTTGAAACTAGTCACTCAGATCTGGGACTTCATGTATGGCAGGGAAAGGATGGAAATTTACATTCACTGGGGTTCAATCAGAGTAATATAAATGGCAACAAACTTTAAGGCAAGAAACTATCTGCCGTGGTAAGAGCCAAATTGCTCTCTCCTACTTGAGTATGTCTGTAATCACCACAGAAAATCCCGAGACGACAGAAGATCAGCAACTATATGTTCTTGCTGAACATCCAGCTATTAAATTACATTCCATCATTACTAGCTGAAATGTAAAGCACTTATATAAAAGATGGGTACGAATCTGTATCTGTGCAAAGCAACAAAAATGACTGACTTCCATCCCTACGGTACAAGAATGATTATCCGATTTCTCTTTTCAATCTGTCCCATTCCCCTTGATTTGATCTTCTGAGAAGTTCTACTAACAATCAATTTCATTCAACTGCTCCTGTAACATGTAGTGGCTGTTTCTCATAGCATCACTTAATGTATTTCAAGGATGCAGCTATGCAATAAAATTTAAAAAACCAACCAAATAAACAAAAAAATTCCACTATTAAACAACAAAGTGGGCTTCCTTATAGAGGTGGTCAATGCCCCAAGGCAGTCAGTGTTTAAGAGGCATTTGGACAATGCCCTTAACAACATGCTTTAACTCTTGAAGTTAGCCCTGAAGTGGTTGGGCAGCTGAACTGGATGATCATTGTAGGTCCCTTCCAACTGAAATAGTTGATTTATTTTAATCATAAGTGAGCACCACTCAAAAGAGCACAGCCATGGTCCTGAAAGCAGTGGTGCCTTTAAGACAGAAACAACAGAGATGGAATGTAAATCAATCTCAAATTACACAAAGTTCACGTGAACATATCCAAAAAGGTTTGTCTTCAAAACCAGTTGTAAAAGTACATTTTATTTAACTCGGTATACATCTGTGGAAGCACTTAGAAGGAATTACACTAAGACATTTTTTAAGTGAAGAACATTTCTCTTTCCTTCTGTTTGTTTTCATGCCATCTCTACAAAACCTTCAGAACAGATAAAAGTTTTTAACCAGAGGATTAAAATAATTCTTTTTCCGGCATACAAAAGAAATTTTCTGCTCAGCTTTAAGTACACTGATTTCAATATAGACTGCTTTTACTTCTGAACACAAGATAAAAGGGTTATGCCTTTTACATATATATCAAGTATTACAATTGCACACTTTCTCAAATTGCACTAAGTTGTAGAAATGATGCACACAATTGGGAACAGAATAAATATTTGCCCCCAGCCTCTCACTTCTGAGCACAACTCTCTTCCACAGAACTTTTCGGGTCTCTATACATACAAAGGATGGAACTGAGATCAGTTTGAATTCTGAAACACTTGGAAACCAAGAGAGCAACAATCGCTGAAAGAACAAAAGGCTGTAAAACAAAAAAACCATCAGAAGACCTATGATGGAAGGTAGCAGGGCCCCCTGAACTGCTACTTGCAACTGAAAGAGAGAAAAATGATAAGTGTCTATCCTTGGGAGACAAAACTTGAATCCCTTCCTCAAGGGTCTGAGCTACTGATGCCACTGAAGTGGAAAAAAGCCTTAAAACACAGAAATCAGAGGATAAAAAGGATTCCAAATGGGCTTTTTTCAAAACATTACTAGAATTAAAGACTTTGAAAAAAATTGCATGCCAACAAGAGTAAAAAACTTAGTTCTCTAAAACCACTTTGAGCAGGACTTAGGTAACACAACTTCAAAAACTGCTTAGTTGTTTTGAGCCTTTTTTAAACCCACACGAGTTTTGCTACTGCATACACAAGACAAATTCTGTCAAAAACTCCATTTCCCCACTGGCAGCAAATGACATACATACAGAAAATTACTTTTAGATGCTTCATACACCATATTGCAAAGAAGTAACATTTTAAAATTAAATTGTATATCGGAAGACTGAAAAAATGTGACATTCTTAATTATTAATTCAGCCTTCAAGTCGATATGATATCGCTGAGCAAGGTATGAGCTCAAAGCCAGATGATCCAACCCCCCACTCTCCTCTGTCACTGCTCCGGGCACACGGTCCTGCACCGCTCCTGCTACTGGCTGATGCTCATCTATTGCACAGCAACTTAACGGCTCAGCAGAAACCCATTCACTCTGCTGCTGCATTAGGGAACTGGGGCACAGCACTGTCAGACAGCAACTAAAGCATACAGACCACTGGGAGCAGGACACAAGGGGTACCAGAACCCACCCCTCTTCAGGGCAGCAAACCACCTGTTCTGCTTAGCTACCGTGTCCCCCACACTTTCTCTGTCCACCCCAGCATTGAAAAAAAGCTAAATTTTTAACAGTGGTTAAAAAAAAAAAAAAAAAAAAACAAAACAAAAAAACCACACAACAAAAACACCAGTCCCACCACCTCACCCAACAGTACATTTAAGGGCCAGGATCAATTTCCCAGCAAACCTTAATAGAAATTTTTGTAACCCAAACACTTGAACTTTTAAATTTAACTAAGAAGCTATAAAATTTACCTTTTAAAGGTAAAATTTTAGTTCATTTAACTGTAATATGGATCAGTTCTACAATTTCCTCCATCTGTCCTCTTAGAGTGAGTGTGGGTGGTGCTTGCTCTCCATATTGCTTTGACACCTGCACATGCCCAATTTTAGAGTATTTATGTTCAATTATTTCAGCGTACAGACAGTTCTCCTGAAGAATACAAACACAAAATGAAAAACCAATTTCTAGAAGTAAATAATATTTCTCAGTAAAGCTTGAATAGAATGTGACAGATAGAGAAGGAAGCACATTTCTAGCCTAAGGCTTCTGCTCTGATGAATTTCAAAGATCCACTCTGAAGTAGATGTTTAAAGCTGCTCAGAAGCTGCAAATACTTCAAGAGCAAAAGGAGTTAGCTCGCTGGAATACTGGAATTGCTATCAGCAATGCCCAATAAATACTTTCTTCTTTTTCTTCTTCTACATTAGCTGTAGAGAGGAGCAGAAACACACTCATTCAGTCACTCCTCTGCTGCACATATCAAAATACTTTGAAGTAAAATGCACTGCTTCCTCCGAAACCAATAACGCTGCTTTGACACTTGGCTAACAGAGACTGAAAAAGAACAGCGGCTTGCACATCTCTCTAGGGCAGCGATCGAGTTGCCCCAGAGCAGACATAGAGAATTTGGTGAAAACATAAATAAGCAATCCAAAAGTTTAAATAAAGATCCCAACACAAGGCTGAGATACCCAAACTACTTTGTTTTAAGCCAGACTTGGGAACAGCAGTGCAGTACTTGATGCAAGCTAACTGGATTTACCTCTTGCTGCTGAGGCACACACTCGCAACCCAAAACTTTCAAGACAGGTGTTTCACAGAGTCTTTACCAGTACACACAATACAGGTGTGTACACACATACATGTGACTCTTGGAATCTTATTTCACCCACTCTGTAGTGCATGGCATCTTTGTCTCTACGTGCCTGTCCTGAGATCCATTTAGACACAACAGGTACTGAACCACCTACAAACAAAAAGCTTTTTCCACCACATGCTTCAGAAACATGAGACAGAAGTTAACAACTTTCAATTGTATTGAAAACATTTTATTTAATGTGACTCAGAGAACTGCTCTAGGACCCCAAGAACGAGCGATAACAGGGGTGGGTAGAAAAACCCTCAGCATTCACATTTAAAGGAACTTTCCCCTTAAACTGTTGTTAAAAAGCAGACACAGCTCACACTTTACTGGACTATAAAAAAAACCAAAAGAACAGTTTCTGCTCTTATTTGGTTTAGCAGTATCTGCACAAGGATGGAGTTGCAAAATTTGCACCGTATCATTCAAGAAATCAGCAGAATGGAAGTTATGTTCATTCTGTTCGTGCATGCATATACTCAGCAGTATCAGAACTACTGCTAAACAACTTTTAACCCTCTTCTAGGCACCAGGCCTTACATACCATAAATAGAAAAGTAATTCTCGCGTGCACACATCTGTAGGAATGGTAGATCTTTCAAGGTAACTCAGCACAGTTTATTTTTTGTGGTGCCACAATATCCCTGTCACTGTGAATGACACGGGACTTTAGTAGTAAGGACTGATACTCAAAACTGTTCAAATTTTATGCAAATAAGCCAGTGCTCTGTTATTACAAGATGACGCATACTTGTAATTGAAAGTGATGCTAGACAGCCTTAACGCTGGTTAAATACAGACACCTTTCAAATGTAAGTTTTGCAAGAAGTCAGACATTACCTGAAGTTTATTTTATGTTGTGTTTTGTCTGTTTGTTGGTTTTGATCATTTGATCCGAAATTTTAAATAACAAGAGGCCATGAAGTCAAATACTTTATTCAGTTGTTTCAACCAAAGCAGTTGTTTCTCAACTTTGAGGTCAGCCAAAGTTATTAGAAAGGGACTTTAGACATTTCAAAACAAAAGCCAAAAATTAATAACACTAAATTGTTTGTTTCCCACAGTTTTCTAGCGGACAGCTGGTAGCAGGAAGGCACAAACATTTTTAACAGCAGCCAGGAATTAAAAATCACTTTTCACTTCCTTACTTTAGGAGGGCCCAGACAACAAAATTTAACATTTTCGCTTTTCACTGATATACCTGAAGTCTTTGCTTCAAGCTCCAGATCCCCAGCTCCAGCAGAAAGCCCTTCAAAGCTTGACAGCACAGCTCTTCCTCCAGTTGACACTCGCTCCATCCCATTTCACATCTGTGTTTCACCCTCTACTCATATATTTTATTGGTAAAAGTTAGTAACTTGGTGCATAAGGCCTGTGGAGCAAACTCAGTATCACAGACAAATCCGTGTGGTGGATTGTGTGCCCTGCACTCTTATCTCAGTCTAATTCCCTCAACTGAAGTGCATTGCATACAAATACTTGAACATTTTCCCTAAAGATACCCAGAGACTCAGGTCCCACGTTCAATATATTGATTTTATAATTACTCATGTGCAAAACCCATCTATAAAAAATTTTAAAGGTTCATAAGAATGTACAATTAAATGCCATTTCTTCCAGAACGATAATTTTAAAAAAGCTTTAGAAAACAATTTGTATTTATGTATGTTCATACCAGCAAATAAAATGTTCATTTTCAGTTCTTTCCTGGATTTTGGCATTCAATGAAGCAAGGCATTTAATCTTGCAGAAACACATACTAAGAATTTCTCCTACTGCATTTTTAGCAGTTGCTGTGCTTGGATATAAATAATCAGAAAAACAAGACTGACTGTTTTTTTCTAAAATGAAAAACAGAAATGGGACTGTTTACAAATAATCATTTTCCTTTTTGCAGGACCTCCAGTAACTTTGTCACATCACATTGGTGCAAATTTTTTGCATGAAACACTCGATTTCTAGAAGGTAACTATTGACAAGGCAGATTTTTCTTAAAAATAAGTTTAAATCACTTAGAGTTTCTGAATTTTTAACAATATACATGTACCAAGCAGCTTTTGTCTGAAAACTGAGCTCTTCCTGCCACATAGCAGAGAGAGAGAGACACAGAGACAATTTTATAGCCTTATCTACAGAGAATACATCTTTAGGAGCAAAAGGACAACAAAAAATCCTTCATTCTAGGTTCATAAGAAAAGCCATCAGGCTCTCTGAAAGAGCCCCATTTCCTTTAGCAGCCTCAAGCACAGCAGAAAAACCCTTTTTAAGAATCGCCCTTCTCCAACATGGGCAAGTTTTATCACTGCTTTCAACAGAACACCCAACCCAAGTTTAGGCAGATGAACAGCTCACAACTCAAAGCCTCCTAGTATAAACAAACTCTGCCACATTCAGCTTAGAGCACCAAAATTAGGCCTATGCACCAGCTCTCCCTCAAAAGGCATCAGTCCCTCAATACTGAGCGCTTCTATAACTGGGCACCTTTGACCTTGGATAGCCAGTTTAGCTGTCTGAAGTCACGTAGGCTGTTACCTCCACCCCCTCAGCCAAAGCCAGTCACAAACAGACGGCCAGAGCAACATTTTACAACAAGATATAGATCTAATACCTAGAAGAAGGAAGTAAGCTGTCTTCAGGCACTGTACTGTTGGTCTCTAAACACACACACAAACTAAAAATAGAATAAACAACCACAAAAGCAAAAACCCAAAGAAATGGAAAGCAGACTCATTCCAAAACTTGGTTCCAAAGCCCATACAGTAAATCCTGAGCGCAATACAATAGGGCTTGAAGCTTAACTTTTGTTACACAGGAAGAAGCCACCCTTAGATAAAGAGTTAATATTTGAAAAGGTCACAGAGACACTGACCACTGATACATACAAGCTGCATCATAAAGCACTTCTGCCTCTGCTCTCTCTTGCCCAGGATGTAAAGTTACACCAGCAGGACAGCTCAGGACATGTTAGAGAAACCTCACAGCACATACAAGCACATCCAGTCAGATTTTGGAGGCACACAAAAGACACCAAGCTGCCATTCTGAACAGGATACAAACCCTGCGGAGACGATCTGTCTGTTCTAAATAACTGTCTGCTCTCCTGACTCACTCCCTCCTTTCCCTGAAATAGGAGTCAATTTTGCAGGATACTGGCAAACCAAACACAGCCTCTACAAAACACTCAACGGCCAAAACCTTAAAGAAAACCTAAAATATACTTGAGTGATAACAAATCAAATGAAATAGGGGTAAAGCATCTAATGCACTTGTAGCACTGCTCACTGTGAAAATAACCTATCCTGCTCCTCAGCATAGGTGTTCTAACAGAGTCCCAGGGCATATGCACTTTTACATTAACCTGAAAATAAAGCACCATTTTAGGCTCAATAGCCCCATTAGGTATCCCTTATTAGATCGGTGCAAGACAACTTGCTGTCTTTGCAGATCGCACCTCATCTGCTGAATGGCAACAGAAACAGGACCCAGTGTAAAAAAGGGCTGTTACTCAAACAAAGCCTCAAGAACCCACTGTTGTGGCAGTTAAGTGTTGCCCAGTATCTCAACCACCGACTTCCTTCCACGCTCAGCAAAAAGTCACACCTGTCCTTTTCACAGGAAGTCACCAGCATACACGATCCTCACATTCAAGGCAATACCCTGAGATCTGATCGACACAGATTTTAAGCTGTCGTAGTTGTTAATAGAGTTACTTGTGCGTAGAGTGTAATATGTGATGTAGTAATTACAGGGCTCTGTGCCTCTGACCTCATACAAACATTCTGAAGTTCAAGTTTTGATTTGAGGGTTTCAGTTTCTGGTTCGTAAATGAAATCCTACAGCAGACAAGGTAACAGAAAAACATATCAGGAATTTGTTCCTAACTTCAAAAGCAGAGTCTGAAAATAACCGATTAAAAAAATATTTGGTCTACTCAAATAAGCAACAGCCTCACAGAAAATCTGATGCAGCATGACCTAAGGGAAGAGTAAGGTGGTTCAAGTACTGGCTTAACTGCTGTGCTCGAAGGGTTGTGAGTAGCAGCACAAAGTCCAGCTGGAAAGAGTCCACTAGTGGAGTAATCCAGACCTTGATATGTCGTGTTGGTATTGTTCAGCATCTCCATTAATGGCACTGTGAGACAGAGCGCACCCTCAGCAAGCTGCAGCTGATACAAAAGTGGAAGGAGGAGCTGATGCACCACAGAGTTGCACTGCCAGAGACAGGGACCTCGAGAGGCTGTAGAAATGGGCCAATCTAGGGGACTCGTGAAATTAACACAGGGGTGGGCAAAACTCTGCACCTGGAAGGAATAAATCCATGAAGCACAGGTTGATGACCTTCATTCCCTTTCATCAGGTTTTTACACACACTGATGAGATCCCCCTTGAGCCTCCTCTTCTCCAGGCCTATCAGTCCCAGCAGTATCTGCCTTTCTTCACAGACCATACAACAGACACATCGTTTGTGCTGGAAAGGACCCTTAAAGACCACCTAGTCTAACCCGCTGCAATAAGCGGGAACATCTTCAATTAGATCTGGTCGCTCAGAGCCCAATCCGTGACCTGACCTTTAATGCTGGCAGGGATGGGATATCTGTCACCCCTCTGGGTAACCTGTTTCAGTCTCTTACCATCACAAAAAAGTCTTCCTTATATCTAATCTGAACGTAGTTGTCCAGAGACACTGTTGCCTCCACCCATGGCAATAGAGAGTCTCATAGTCCTGGGCAACCTGCTCTAGCTGATCTTACTTGGAGCAGCTGGACTAGATCCCTTCCAACCTCACCTACTGTACAGTTTGAGATTCAGTGGATGTACAAGCCACGTGAGAACATAACCTTAACTACCTTTCATTACAGGAAACAAAGTTGAAGAAATTAGCCAAAATTAAGACTGCACGTTGCATACAATTGCTTAGTACTTGACAAAGTTCCTGAATTATAACTCCTTAATTACTCAGTCTTATACAATTAATGTTAGACATAAAATAGAACATGCATTCATTTTTCTTCTCCACAATACATAAAATGATAACCTACATCTTGTCAGCAGTTATTGAACAATCACTAATATTGTTCCTCGAAGTACTGGTCTTTCCTATTACTACTATTGTACATGCAACACTGTGATGATAGTTTTATTTTTTATTTCCAGTACCTATCATAGTTGACAAAAAAATTACCATATACAACTAGGATTTAATTTGCAACTCTTGTACCAATTAACCAGGAAAAATGGCATAAGTTAAATGAAAAACATAGCATTAAAACACAGTATCCAATCACAAACACTTTTAGCACTAGAATGAAAAACCACTACATAGTTTGAACCTACCTTTCTGCAGTAATTTGATCTCTCCATTTTCCTTCTTGATTTCATTCATTATTTTGTGCTTCTTCTTTTCTTTTTGCTTCTTTTCCCTTTCTTTAACTTTGTCTTTGATTTGAGCTGAAATGCAAACATTTCACAATTAAGCAAGAACAGAAAACTAATTGTCACATACATGTTTCCTATTACTCTTATGCAAGCTCTATTAAGAGGATATAGAGGAGGAGTTACAAGGAAATCCAGTACTTACAATATGAAAAGCTAATATTTATCTGTTGCGTAATCCAACATAAGCTTCTTTAACTCAGAAAAGTTTTGTTTCTCTTATGTTGTAGCTGTATGCAACAACCCAGCAAGTTAACTGCATAGTCATTTTTGCCTACTCCTATATCTTCTGCTCTTATTTTGCATCTGCAGCCAGCTCATTTCTTGAAACTAGAATTGCACGCATTACATAAGAATTGGGGGGGGGAAAAAAAAGAGTACAGACTGCATTTTCTTGGGTGCACATCTACACTGAAGACCTCATAACTATCCATACATACTCTGAACTTAAAGACTTTTGCAAATACCTGGGAAAGATGGCTTAATCTGTCAGCTGAAAAATCTTTTATATTACATTCACAGGCTAATGTATTAATAGTAGTCAGATATAATTAATAAAAACATGAAATGTGCTGTATTCACACAGCAGATTTAATTCACTAGTGCTTCCCCTGCTTACCTACAATCAGCAACAGCTTACCTGAGCAGTCTCATTATTCATTTACTTTCTTGTCAAGTCACTCCAGGTTTTTAAATCCCTAGGAAAGCAGAGCCTTTAGGCATGCTTTCTGCATGTAAAATACTAGACCTAGAGGAATTCATAATTTCAAGCAGTCATCTTTGCAAGCCAAGTTGAGATTCACTTATGAGTCTAGGCATTTAGAGAAGTCAGATTTTACTAGGCTTATATGCACTGCAGCCAGCACTTCATGCCTACTTTCCTGGCCTGAAGCCAATACCTGCTCCAAGAGTTTACTGGGCTTTTTAACCTCCACGGGGAAAGAGGAAATCTGATTTCAAGCTTCTACATAATGTTATGCTTCAGTAATACAGCTGAGAGACAGCCCTGATGTTTTATTCATGGTACTTGCATTATAAACCCCAAGTGGAAGCAAAAAATCCAATTACTCTTCCTTAAGCATTCACATAAAATAGAAGCAGCGAGTATGTTCACTACGAACAAATCAGAAATATTTCAGAACCAAACCAAAGAAAGCCCTCAGTTCTAGAAGGCAATGCAGAGTGACCCCTAACCAAACCACTCAGGAAGCATGTTTATAAAGGTGCAAAGAGCTGACAGTAATCTACATAGATGAATGCTCTAACAGTGATTCCACAGCATTCGTATCTTTCCTCTTAGGAGCATTCTAATAAGGATACAGAACTTAAACCCTCGAAACTGTTAGGGTGAAGCTAAGAATACATTTTAGGGAGAGTCTTGAGAAAATAAGTCAAATAAAAACCAAAAGAGATGGCAATTGAGATATGTCTGTTGCCACTCCACAGATCATGATAAGCAGTGGGGAGAGAACAGAAACTATACTGGCACAAATATAATAAGGTAGCTGCACTTACAGGATGTCTTAATTCCAAGTGACTGAAATAGTCATGTCCAAGAACAGCCTCCCTAACACCTCTGTGGGAAGGGATGGATGACAAAGCAGATTTATGTGTAGAGCGGACCATGGAAACCAAACAAGCTTTCCTAAGCAACACAAACCTTCCTAGGAATAGGTTAAACGGACATAAATCTTCCTCTCCAACCTGTTTCTCCCCAAAAAGGAATCTCTGATTTGTAAACCCCCTGCAACTCGAGTATGAAATTGGGTAAAGTGTACAACAGGAGTTAATGTAACACTCTGAAAGCAGACACTCAGCTAGTAGGCAGTAACACCAGGCTTGATTTATAACCTGTGCTGAATGTTCAACTCAGCCAGAATTACAATTATCATGGGAAGACCTAGATTTTATCTCAACATTTTTGTATGGTTAAGAGGCACACTTGACTTCTGCTATCACTTACAAATCAAAGCAAGATTGAAGAGCATATACAAATGTTGAGTCTTGCTCAAAGAGGACAAAAGAAAGACTGAAAGAATCCTTTACTGCCAGCTCATAAAAAGCATCACAGGCCAATGAATCTTCCCGTTTTGTCAGAAGCAAGACATAAGGACAGAGAACCTTTTAAAGAGCCTCTCATTTATTTTCACATCTACAAAGCAATTAGAGTCAATGGCAAAACCTTCCCGACAAAATGTGTGCTGTAACATCCCCCAGCAACAGCCACAAGCAAATTGTACCTTAAGTCATTGCAAATGCAATGTAAATGCAGCTGAGAGAAGTCTGGAGTAAACTTTCCCTTTTAGAAATCACAGTATTGTAACAAAACCAGTGTGGAGCCTGAGGCAAGTAAAAAACTGTTGAGAAGCTCAATTTGAATGCACAGATTTTCTGGTTTCCTCCCTCAAAGCTCACAGAATAGATAAACAATAGCCAGTAGACCACCTTAAAAAAAACCCCATAAATATTGAAATTTAACAAAAAATCTTTGCGCATTGAAAAAAAACCCCTATGTTGAAATGAGAGTTATTCCATGGATTAACACTTGAGCTTAATTCTCAGCTCAAATGTCTTCAGTTTATGAGCATTAATATGTATTTTCTAGTCTGGCTCGCAGAATTCAAACACAACGCTCAAATGAAATTCTGCAGATTATTCTCCTCAGGGACATCCAGAAACATGAACATTCTTCACAAAAATCCTGCTTTAAAATGAATACCTCCAACATTAAGCAACTTAAGCAACCTACACATCACAGAATAAACAAGCCCTGAGTGACACTGGCAAGGGAAAACAAGAAAAACTTGTTCTGTTGAAGTTATGAAAACCTGGAATGCCCTTGTACAGCTTTTTTGACAAAAACCAGTAGAAGCTACTACTGGTCTCCATTTCATTTGCAGGGCAACAGGATCACAAAGTAGTAAGAGGTAGAAAGATGTTTATGATAAGCTTTCCATGTCCACAGAATATTCTGCAGTTAGCTTCCACCAAGACTACTCCTAACAAATAAAGAAAAATAAAAAAAGCTTCTTGAGCTCCTGAGGGAACAGGATGAAATGAGCCTCCATGGAAATAATGTAGCCCAAATACACAGCATTCCTAGGCCTTTACATACCTCTAAAGATACTAAAATTAAAATAATTTGTATCTCAGGGCAAAAAAGAAAGGAATCTATCTTTTCATGAAGCTTGCCCCACCTATCAAAACACACACATTTTTACTTTATATGATTTTCACAAAGAAATACACTGCTCAGGAAATAACTGGTCACAGACTCAACAGAGTTTGCAAATACTCCCTACCAGGGTTAAATAAAAAAAATAAATCCAAGTACAGTAGGAATCAGCTGTGGAAGTTCAGTAGGAAGTTCAGTAAGAGCTAGGTTCAGTCCTTAGTTTTCAAGCTCTACTGCCTGAGGGGAAAAAAAGAAGTCTCTATTACTATAAAGTTATTTCGTACTCTTGTAGCAAGTTGACCCTGGCTGGACATTAGGTGGTCACCAAAGCCACTCTAGGACTCCCCTCCTCAGTTGGACAGGGGAGAGAAAATATGAGACAAAAGGCTCATGGGTTGAGGTAAGGACAAAGAGAGATCACATGTAATATCAGTTACTGTCATGGGCAAAACAGACTCAATTTGGGGAAAATAATTGATTTATTACCAATCAAAAGTAGAGTAAGGTAATGAGAAACAAAAATTAACTGTTAAAAACCATCTTCCCCCCATCCCTCCTTTCTTTCCGGGCTTAACTTCACTCCCATTTTTCTCTGCATCCTCCCCCTGAGTGACACAGGGGGAGGGGGATTGTGGTCAGTTCACCAAATGTCACCTCTGTCACGCCTTCCTCCTCGAGGAGGGGGGCAACTCCTCTCACCCTTCCCCTGTTCCAGCGTGAGGTCCCTCCCACAGGAGACAGTACTCCACAAATTTCTCCAGTGTGAGTCCTGCCAAGAGGCTGCAGTTCTTCACAAACTGCCCCAGTGCGGGTCCTTTTCCATGCGGTGCAGATCCTCAGGCACAGCCTGCTCCACTGTGGTGCCCCATGGGGTCACAAGTCCTGCCAGCAAACCTGCTCCAGCACGGACTCCTCTTTCCACGGGGCCACAGGTCCTGTAAGGGGCCTGCTCCAGCAAAGGCCTCCCATGGGGTCACAGCCTCCCTTGCACACCCACCCGCTCCAGTGTGGGGTCCCTCCAGGGGTTGCAGGTGGATCTCTGCTCCCCCATGGACCTCCCTGGGCTGCAGGGGCACAGCTGCCTCACCATGGGCTGCACCAGGGGCTGCAGGGGAATCTGCCCCGGCACCTGGAGCACCTCCTGCCCCTCCTTCTGCACTGACCTGGCTGTCTGCAGGGCTGTTTCTCTCACATATTCTCACTCATCTCTCCAGCTGCAATTGCTCCTGTGCAATAACTTTCTCCCCCTCCTAAAATACATAATCCCAGAGATGCTACCACCATCATTGGCAGCTTCTCACAGAAGCCACCCCTGTATCTCCCCTGCTACCAAAACCTTCCCATGCAAACCCAATCTAACTCTACTAAATAAATCAGTATCCTTTTCAAAATACAGAGCTTTGTAAGAATAAGTATCCCTGTTTAGAGAAAATAAAACATCCAAGGAATTAAGAGATTTCTACATGTTTCGTTCAAGTTCACAGTAAAGAGTGTCACCGCAAAGTCCACATTCTTTGCTTTGCATGTCGCAGAAACAGTACACCCACACACAAAAGAAATGCTGCAACAGCAGTATATTAAAGAAATGCTACACACAGACAGGAAGAATTTCATTACGATGTGGTCCATCTCACCTTTCTAAAGGGCATCTGAAAAATATTTTCACTTTACAACGATTCCACACAATGAACTGAATTTATTAAGAATGACATGCATACTTCCTCCTCTAATTCCAAATGCTACTTTTTCTGGATGTTAGGTTAAGTACATAAGTAAAAGAAATGGATACGCACTGCATTTATACATTAAATAGCCATTTACATCTAAAGGCTACAGTAAAAGTTCTTTGTTTCCCAACGCAGGAGATACAATCTCATAATGACTGCCATGATTTCCTAAGCAGTAAATACAGGAACATAAATTCACAGATCGCACCATCCTGATTTCAGAAATTTAATCAGATGTTTGCCTCTGCTGCAAGCTTTCTACAAACAAAAAGGTAAACCAAGAGCATAGCGAATGAGTCAAGTGGGAAGTGCTCTTTAGTGGAGGGACTACAGGCAACGTGGTGGCTGTCACTTGGAAAATTTGCACCTTGAAGCCCATGCAGGAGCTCAAACAAACAAGTCCATTTCAGCACTGAAAGAGGAGAGCTGTACAACCCTGTCAGATGCCAAAAGCTGCAGCTGCTTTGCATCAGTTTTCCAGATGGTAACTCACATTAGTAGTCAGTCATAGATTATGTTCAAAGTATTCTGCCTCTCTCTCCTCCGTTTGATTTAAGGGCTGTCACTGCACATGAGGCAAAATATTTACAGACTACTGCTAAGGGACACCATCAATATGGATAACACCACCAGCAGTGTAACTGAAAGGAAGGAGGGATAAGGAAGGGCATACAAGAACATCAGTCACCATCCCTTCCATCAGCACTCTCCTCACTTTAAACAAACGCCCATAAAAATAAAACCTCAAGAAGCCATGTTTAACTGGTTATGCAGGTACCATGAAGTACATTTAATATCACTGTGTTAACAGCTCTGACACCTGCACTTATTAAATCCTACAATGTACACTGGAGAGCAGGTTTCCCAACTTAATGAACATGGAAAAACCCATATAGTATTTCCAAGACACAATAAAATAATCAAAAAAGGGATAGCTTTCACATCCAAACAACCAGGAATATCTGGCTGACACCCCTCTCAGTAATTTAAGTTTAGAATACAACATATGACTAAAGAAATCCCCTTATCAGGCAAGAACATTTCTCCACGCTCTTCAGTGAATGGAAAGGAAGACACATCCCTTTTAGAATTCAAACGCTTCCAAAAAACTTAAATATAATCTTTACAGCTCCCAGTTCCTTTAAGCTTCGCACTTCTAAGGAGATCTTCTGCATGTGGAACTGAATGAGCCAAGTTTGAGCTCAAGCACTGGGGAGTTGCATCAGAAATCAGTAACAGAGAATGTGACAGCTGCAAACAAGGCCTTTACAAGAGGTTTCAGATCAAATGCTTCAACCTCCTGATCTTGTGTCAACTAAGAAAAATTATTTGGTATTCTAAAATCAGAGTAAGCTTCTGCTGCATAAATTACACACAAAGCTGTATTCTGGGGTACAGGAGGGGCACGGTTCTCCAGCTTAGGAAGATTTTGTTCTGCCTAGCAAGCTTCAGGTTATCTTATCAAAAAGGGGCCAGGGTCCTTCAAGAAAAGGGTGCACTGCTCCAAATTTATCCCAACACCGCGTATTTACATTAATGTCACTACCAGCTCTGAAAACTGAACTGCGTGTAAATCTCAAAACATCAAAAGAAATTTGAGAAGTCACTCTTCCTCCTGAATACCACACTTAAAACCCTAAACGCTTCCTAGCCATTGCTGCTTACAGTAGTGTATCTAAATAGAAATACATTCAAGAATTCAGACAAGAGTGATCGAGAGGCCTCATAAGCATGAAAATGACTGCTGAACTTAAAGAGTTCAGCAGAGAGGAGGGGGAAATGAGTCAAGCCACATAGTACAAGAAAAAAAAAAAAAGNAAGAAAGTAAACAGAAGTTAAAAGAAGGAGGAAAAGTTTAACAGAAGAAAAAAAAAAAAAAAAAAAAAGACAACCTAACAAGCAAGATGCATGGCCTCAGTTCCAAGGAAGGGAAAAAGAAGATCCAAAACTTTTTATAACCTACTTTGGTAACAGAGACTATGAAATGAGCATCCCACTGGATGCAAACCAAAATTATTAAGACTGAAAAGTCTACCTTCTTGAAAGCTAAAATCCCAGAAGGGTCACACAATACAAGGTAACAGTTACCAGAAGAATCACTGCTAAACGCTCATCTGAAATCTAATCTTGTCTACCCTTCAAAGACAGCAGGAGAAAGAAGGGGGGGGGGGGGAGAGGGGGGGGGGGTAA
>VZTA01029338.1:52694-94258 GCA_013398855.1 Mohoua ochrocephala
GGCAGGGGAGGCTCCGGACAGACAGCGAGAGAGACCAATGGCAGGGCGGGGAGAGGGGGCGGGCTCTCAGGGGATTGGGGGCGGTGGCTCGGCTGAGTGCGCACGGTGCGTGGGGGCGGGGGTGCTGCCGGGGCGGGCGCGGGGACGGGAGCGGGCATCGGCGTGAGGGGACGTGACGGGAGCGCGGCGGGGACCGGAGCGGGGGAGAGGCGGCGCTCCTGAGAAAGGCGTTTGTTTGGGAATAAGGAAGGTTTGGACCCCGGCGCATCCCGGGGGTTTCGTTAATGCCTCAGATTTTGGGCTTCCCCTCTCTGGGGTCCCGGCAGCCCCGCGGGCTGTTTCTGAGAAGGGCAAGGGGTTGTTTGGGAATAAGGGAGGTCTAGACTAGCGCCGTTCCCGGTGGACGTCCCCCGGGAGGCGATGCACCGGTCCCTCGGGATGTCCCGGGGACGAGGGTGTTGTTCGATGGGCGCCCTCTGTAAAGGGCTGAACCCGAGTTCTCCGCGCTCTCCCGCATCCTCGGAGGGAGTCAAATAAAGCCTGGAAGCGGAGGGCCCGATGGGAGGAAGGCAGAGGCTGCGGAGGTCAGCGGCTGTGCGAGGGGCCGGTGCCATCCCGCCGGGACAGTCGGGTGTCTGTCACCAGCGGCATCATTGACCGCCGTGCCTCAGAGAAGGGATTTGTGCTCAGTGTGCCAAATAGGAGCCCCCCCAGCCGTGCCTTTGGCGTCTAAAGTTGCCATAGCCGCGGTTCAGGAGCAGACTGAAATTCCCCCAAGTCCTGGTGTCAGCAGGAAGCGTCGCGGAAATGAACAGAAGTTTCCTGGAGCGTTCGCGTTGCCGGACTCTCGCTCTGGTCAGTCACACCTGAGGTCTCCCGGTTGCAGCGGGAAGAGCAGAGACGCTGTCACATTAAACCGAACCTGACAGATGGCAGCCAGATAAAATGGCTCTGAGAAGTTCTGTACGTGATGTATAAGCAGGCAAACAAGGTTTTAAGTTTAGATTGTTTTGCTCCACAAACCATTTTCATTTGAGCTGCCCCTGATCAGCCTCAGAATAAGCTCCTAGCACTTGGGCTATCTCCTCCTTCGTTTCATTTTCTTTTGAAATTGTAAACCAGGATGAATGCAGTTCAGTGTTGATCTCAACAGCAGCAAAGAATAAATTTTCTGTACCCAGACAACTCTGCTTTTTCCTCAGATGTTTCAAGTTCCACTACCGTGAAAGTGTATCCTCAAACTGTATTTCTGGGCCTGATGGGGAAAATGGCATCTACATCAAAGGAAGAACATTTCACAGCACACATTTGAGCAAACTCAACTCACATCCAATCACAGACTGAAATCCAGGTACAAATCTGCCCATACGTACGTAGGCTGGTAAACTAGAGTGGGCCTGTGAGTATGAAGGTCATCTTCCGCTCCCTCAGAAATGTTTTATTTGTATCCGGGGGTGAGAAAAACCTGTGCATTTTAATAGACATGTCTCTTTTCCAGGTTAAGTAAAGGTGACCCATCCACCTTAGTCAAAATCAGTGATATTGTCTCAGTTGATGTTACAGGTGCCATGAGATGCACACAAGGCCATTGGTATCCCTATATACCAGTCCCTAATGGAAATGGATTGTGGTGACTCTAGAGTGAGAATTTGAGGCACCTCATGGCACTGTCTCCACAGGCTTTGCAACCAAGTTCATCTTACTTCTATGCTGGTATTGATACCAGGTCAACAGTATATTAAGTTCACTCAAGCTTCGGATAAGTCACAGCCGTATTTTCACCTCTCGCTTTTGGGGGCTTTGAGAAACAGAAGAGCAGCAGTTTTTTGTTCTTTAACTAGAGTAAATCCTAGGGCTTGGTTTTGGTTCAAGGAACTTGACCACAACCTCTGCGAAATGCCAGAGTTGCCTAGGAGTACATCACTTTTCTCCATGCAGCAGGCACAGCAAAACTTATTAGGCTAATGAGGCTGGATAGCTGTATAAATAGCTGAATATCTTGATATGTGCTCTTACATCAATGCTAATAATTAAGACAATTCATGTTTTTGAACTTTGTGTTGGACATGCTTGGATGTCTAAAAATCATAATGCAACCCAGAAATACAAAAATAGGTACAGAGATAAAACTGGTGAAAGGAGAACTCATAGCCCAACACTAGATTTAAAAACTGACAAATAAACTTATAAATGTGCAGCAAACTTTAACAGCTGACAATATGCTACTAAACTTAGGTCAAGCTGAAGTAGTTTCCTGTGTTTTCTGAAGTAGCATGTTGTGCTTGTAAGCATAAGCCAAGTTTTTATTAGTGAATTCTTTATAAAATTCAGCTGGAGCAAGATGACAGAGTACCTATTACATGTAATTGTTGCTTGTTGGAAAGCAGTGTGACTAATGTTTGGAGGTTTGCTGCTGCTATCTCATACCCACTTGTCAGCAGAGAAAATTGCAGGGTGCATGAAATTCAGAAGCCGGCTCTGTTTCAGCTCCCACAGTCGTGCTGCCGCATGGGCATTAGAGGGAGGGGTGTTGTCCCTGTCACTTGTTTTGTCACCAATCACACGGATACATTAAAGTGTTCCACCATACCTATGGTGAGCACGCGTTCCAGAGTATTAAAACTAAATTTCAGGGTGTCTTCCTTACTACCTGTTTTTACTTTTAATTAAACCTCTGGCTGCTGGCGCACACACCCCAAGCAGACGCTCCTGAATGAGACAGACCAGATGAGAAACACCAAAACTGCTTCAGAATAAAGAGTGACAAAACAAAAAGCAGATAAATACAAGCAGTATACCTTGTGTAAAATACAGGTTAGAATCACAAATTTGTTCTGGTGTTAACTGAAAGGAGTGAAATACAAATGCTTATAATGAAATTATACAATCTTGAGAAACACTGTCAAAACACTGCCCCCAAACCAAACTACTGCAGAGAAATACAGTAGTGTCTCGTGTCACAACTCCAGTCCCCTGCAGAGAGAGAACTGTGTGAACTGGGAGCCCTTGTGGGGATCAGTCCTTGAGGGGTGTTGGCAGCACCCCCCACACAAAGACCAGAAAGCTCATCTCTTCCAGCAGAAGCCTTTAAACTGATTATGGAAATTATGTCAATGTGCTTTTGTCTATAATTTTATATGCACTTAGGGAAATCCACAAAAGACTTTCTAGACCATGGAAACTGAAATGAGGCAAAACCATAACAGTAAAAATGTCAGGCACGAAGCAGTCCAGTATCCAACATGCATTAAGAATAAGCTTCCCATGTTATTAGCCTGCTTATTACAAATGTGTTGCCATTTTAATTAGGATGATTATGAAATGCTGATATAAATGGTTATTAATCAAAACACTTATTTAAACAAGTGAGTGTATACGCTCACCTAAACTTAGAGTCATTTCAGACAGTCTCTATAAAATAAAAAGCTGAATGCAAATGCTATACACAGGTTGAGTTACAGTGTTTTGGCTTTATGCTCTTAGCTGCCTACCAAAGTGATGCTTTGTAGCCTAACTCAGGTCTCCAAATAGAAAAACAGCTTTCAGAAATGTTATTTAATCTCTTTATAATTTCAACGGTTTGTTCTCCATGTGCTTACTTCCTTGGTTTGGCATCTGCTCAGTTCTTAAGTCACGCATGGAAATAATTGTGCCAAGTGTAAATTGAAAACATTTGATAGCACTTAGACATCTTTATGCTGGTTTTTGTCTGCAGAATTAGCTAACTGTAATTTTTAATGCTATTCATTTTTTCTTCAAACTCATTGAGAGTCAGTTAATTCATCTTTGGAAATGGAGGTGAAAACTAGCCTTATGTGCACAGAAATGCACTGACGAAGGTGGTCTCATCATTTAGAAGTGCGATTTATTTTAGAAGAGCCTCATTTTCCATAGTCAGGGTTTTCAGACCAACCAGTGACATATCCAAATACTTCTGCAATTATCACCCAAACAATTGAACTAAATGAGACACTGGGGACTAACTTGGCTCATGACTGGGAGCTGCTGACAGCACGGCACGCCCTGCTGCAGGGCAAGAACTGCCCCCTCCTGCCGTTGTCCTTCGCAAGGGACAGTGTCCCCACGCCTGAGCAAGGGGAATGTGCAGCTTTGATCGAGCCCGTGACCAAGGCGGCGGTCATCCTAAGAAACCTTTTTTCCCCTCAGAAGCAGCAGATGTCTCTGCTGGCTGCTCAGGGGTGGTGGGTTAGACATTAGTTAGGGTGGCAGAGCAGACCGCTGGGGACACTCATGATTTTTATTACACTGTTCATCTGCCAACATTTTATGGAATCCATAAAAACCACAAAAAGGAGTTTACACTTCGGGGAGGACCTACAGTACTTGTTTCTTGTTGAATGTTTTTTCAAACAGCTACAGATTACTGCTATAACAGCTCTTTAGTCCTTACAGCTAGTTTACTCACTTGTGTTTAACATGTGAAGCACCCCAGCTCCAATATTTCTTTTTTGAAGTGTAATAACTATCACAACAATGGAGCAAACTTGGAAAGTCTTGATATACACAATTTTAAATGATACCTGCCTGCAGTTGAAAAGGCAATTTGCTTAGCTGTTGTCTCATAGCACCCAAAAAAATTTTGACTATGTCAAAGATCTTTAGAATTTTTCAATACAAAAGATACATAATGACTAAAATCAGTATGAAAGCAAGAGGATGCAAGCCGAGAAAAACTGTATTTCCTTACATATGGAGGAGATGGATAAAAGTCTTACCCATTTTCTTATTTCAGTAACAAGTGAGATATTAATTTTCTTCAAATGAAGCTGCTGGTTTGCAGCTCTGGATTTTTTACAGGTTAACAGCCTCCTTACTGCAGTTTGAGATACCTGAATTCCCCGCTGCTTTGCACAGATCTGTACAGATACTTAAACAAGTAGTAATCTTTTCATTTTCCTTAGAGTCCACTACCATTAGATCCACCTTCACTTAAATCCCTCCAGAGTTTGTCCACTATATCCTGGCTGCATTTTTAAAAATACAATACAGTCTAAACCTTCTGTCCCAGCAGATCTACTGCAGCTGCTACAGCAAGGCTGTGGCTGCTCCCGTCCTTGGGGAAAGGGAGACCGTGGGAGAAGGGCTCTTTCTGTGGGCCGTGCCTGGAAATCACCATCTTTTCTGCTTGTTGATGCTCCAGCTGCAGGCCACTCCAAACATCACGGAGAGAAGGACCTGCAAGTCTTTGCTTCAGCAGGCACAGGAATCAGTATCTGTTTGCTATGACAAGGACTTAGAGCAGCAACATTTCCAGTTGAGCTGTGCCTGCCTGGGGTGTAAATAGCCCCATACCCCATCCTGTCATTCATATCAGCTTGGAAATTCTACGGAAGTCTTTCTACAGGAGAGTCCAACGGTTCCGTAGGTGGTTGCGGAACTAGTTTGGTTTTGACTAAGGGTTTTTTTGGTGTAAGTTTTGACATAGCCTCTGTTATATATCTTTAAGATCCCTTCCCACCCAAACCATTCCATGATTCCATGAAAGAAAAGGCAGAGATTCTCCCAAACTAAACTTTAAGAGAATATTTATTCCTTAACAAGCAATTCTATGAGGTATGCATACCTCTTATTGTTACCAAAGAGTTCAAGTCAATGAACTGAAATCCATGTGGAATTCCTGATGGCTTTTTTTTCCTATCCATAAAGGCTGACGGAATGATAAACAGATCAAAGAACGGTCATAGAATGGTTGGGTTGGAAAGGACCTTAAAGATCATCTCATTCCAACCCCCCTGCCGAGGGCAGGGACACTTCCCACTAGGCCAGGTTGCTCAGAGTCCCATCCAGCCTGGCCTTGATTTGGAGTACATTTAGTTCTAGGAAATTCAAGTTTTGTGTCTTAGGTACAGGCACTTATTTGCAAAGTAGCAGTTTATATTTGTAAGCGTATATATAAAAACCAAATAATGGCTACTTATATGTAGCAGCTAATCTTTCACTGCTCACCTCAGCTTCTCGGTCACATAAACAACATCTTCATGGAAAAAATCCACAATAAAGAGCTTTCTGTCTGTTCACAAATTTTATTCCACAGTATAGGCAGCAGCTCTTCAGATCAGTGCCCACGGTGATTCTGGGAAACCGTTACTTTAAGACAAACTGCTTAAAGTAAAAAGAAAGCATTTGCCATAATGTCTTCAGATTTTCTCTGATGTACCAATGTAACTGGGAGATAATTGCACCTGAAATTTCTAGACCGTGGCACTAGGAAAACATCCCACAGTATAAAGTCACCCAAAAATGTTTGTGTGCTGGAGGGCAGTTAGGGGCTTTGGGGTTCACTCAGGACGGAGGGAATAACTTCAGCGTAAATCTAACACGTCACCATCAGCCTCAGATCACAGTCTTGAAATGGGAGATAAGCGGGCTCCTCCCAGCCTGCTCGTGTGTTACTTGTATGATCTTGCCCTGGCTTAGAGGCAGGAATGCTGAGTCTACATGATGGATAGCCCCACTTCCAGCAAACGTGCAGGACAGATTTGTCATCTCACCACAGACTCTGGCCCAGAGGCTGCTCCAAGTGAGCTCCCTCGTGCTGGTTGCTTCTTATGCTCAGGGTTAATGGGGAGAGAGAGGAAGAAGCAGATGGAAAAATTCTTCACGCATTCTTAATCACTGAAAGAAGAGACACTAAAAAGTGCTTGCTTGATAAATCTACATAACGTCATTAAGATACAAAATTCTAATAAAAACTCCAGCCAGCCTTCTGAGTTGTGTAACTGAAGTGTGCAGAAGTTTACAAGCAGTGATATACCCCAATGCCCTTTCTCTGGACCTTACTGTTACACATATTTTGGTCTCTAGCAAAGGGAGGATTTGTCTCGTGGTTTCAAATATAAATTAGATGGGCGCATGATGTGGTCTGTAAGAGCACCCATACATTTTATGCGTTATGGGGAGTCCCTAGAGCACAGCACATGTTCCAGAAGTGGTGAGGAGCCCTGAATGGCTGAAACACAAAGCATTTGGTTTAGTGACAAACGCTGCTCCATTCCAAAATACCTCCCTGTGATCTAGGGACTGAAGACAAGCCCAAGGGTGGAGCTGCCTCTCTTGGAGCCAAACCCCTCCTTGAGGCAGGGCTGAACTCAATCTTTTGGGCTAACATGGAAGATCTCTAAGAGAGACCTTTTGGCTCACGTAGCTATTCCAACTTAGCACCCAGAGGAGGCTGGCAGGTGCCTGAGGTCCAAAAGAGGTCTGATGTTTTTCAATTTTTTTAATTGTAAGACTAAACACCCCCTTTTATATGAATCAGGGAGTCTGAGACCACCCTCCCTGTTGTGGAATAGCTGCTCAAATGAAGGTTCCGTTTTTCTAAACAGAACATGTGAAAGGCAGAAGTACCAGAGAAGTAAATTCAGGACAACTTTGACCACCACACAGTATCTAAACTGTAAAGAGCTAATTTATCTGTAGAAATATTTTTGTGGGGTCTGAAAACTTATTTCCAAAAAGGGTAGATTTAGGGAAATAAAATACACTTGAGTGTTCTTTCCAGCATCAATGAACTTGATCAATTTGCTGTCTGATGACACAGAAGGGGAAAGAGCTGCTCAGCAACGCTTTTCGGAGCTGTTAGGTGTCTCACTAGTCCTAATGCATAATAAAGGTTGATGTACATTATAAAAAGAATGACTTGCATTGCTTCCTTCTTACCAGTGATTTACATTCCAACAGGCAGACGAAGATGTATTCATTGCATGGCAATGGTATCATAAAGTGCCCTTGTTCAGGTATCACTTTGAGGTCTCAAAATCCCTGACAAGAGATTGCTTTCTGAACTTAACATTCTTCACGTCTCTACCTCTCCCACCCACTCCAGGATGTTTCAAGGGTCAGTTTATCCTCATTAGCTTATTATCCCTATTTTTCTCCCACCTTGAGGAGTAATCTTTGTCTGGGTCTGATCAGGCAAAACCCAAGAGGCTGGTACTCAACTGCAGATTTGAGCAGAAAATCGAACCCAACAATTTATTTAAAGAAGCGTCTTCCTTGAGCTGCATTCCTGTTACCCAACCACACCTCTCTGCCCTTCTGAGGAGCTTACAAAACTGGGAACCTGCTTAACAAGTTCACTTCAACCTTTTATTACCCACAGGCAGAGACAGTTTCCCCCTCATACTTGCTACAGTTCTGCTCTTCCCATCTCTCTCCTCTAGCATTACGTGCTCCTTGTTCTTCCCAACTCTGCCAGACTCACTTTTCACCACACACCAAGCAGAGACCATTCTTTGGATCACTTTGTCCAGGCAACTTGCTTGACTTCTGAAGTGCTCACAAATTACTCCCCACAGATCTCATGACCTGAGTTATGAATAATTTTTTAATTGACTTTTATAAAAACCAGTGTACAAGCGCTTTTTCAGAAAAGCCTGATGGTACGGGCCGTTCACATCAATGGGAAAAGTAACCCTGGATTCCCTACTGGAGCTCACAGGGATGGCCATTTTAGCTTTCAATTGTCTCTAATGAAACAGATCAGAAGCTACATTACTACTTTTTAACAAAACTGCCGGCCTTTCATTGGTGGGTTCAATTGTGTCCAGATACCACAGTAACGTGTGGAATTAGAGTGTACCAGGCCCAACCTTCCTTCTCTTTCAGCAAAATAGTGTTCAGTGCAGGCAAGACTGAAACCCTAAGACGAGAAATGCACTGGGCAGGGCTGATAAAATGTGTAAGTGATATTACAAAGTTAAGTATTCACCATAAAGCATACACATTTTGGAGATGCAGCAAATAAAAGAACAGCTACAGGCAATGTACACCAGAGCTGGCATGTTTCCTCAAAAGGTTCATGTCTTCTTCCTGCCAGCTTCTCCAGGCTCACTTGACCAATGAATACACCATTTAATGTGAAAACAGCAAGAAAGCAAATAAAAATTTGAACAAATGTAGCAAAAGACTTGAAAACACTCAGATTATGAACCTGATGGGTTTTTTTGGTCCTTTTAACATTAGGCTAGAGATGTAGCAGGTCGAATATATACTGGGATGGAACCACACACCAGGTGTCTTCTGGTGAAGACTGGAGTCGAGTAAGCAGAAAAGCTCAGCAGTCTTTGATACTCCATGTTCGAACAATGAGATCATCTTTGATCCAAGTCCAGCTCTTCATTTGACTTGACAGTCAAGCTCTCCGTGAGATTGTGGCACTACCTACCCAAAAGATCAATTTTTTTGCCTGCCTGTGATCTTTTATACTAAGGACTGTAACTCTGTGGATCAAAGTAGGAATTGTAGATGTGAAAGACAGCTTCCACCTCACTACCTGAAATGCGTGGAGCTCAGTCACGGTGCCTGAAGCAGAGCTAGCCACTGTCCTTACGAATGCCCCAGAACTGCAAACACGGACACAACCCCATGGATGAATACCTGCATTGAGCTCACCACAGCTGTTGACATGCACGGGGTATGTAACTGTGCAGGATTGAAGCCAAAATGCAAAATTGATTTCTTACCTTGGCTTCACCACAGTAAGTTCTTCATGCAGACACAATATAATTTCAGAGGCAAGAGTTAAGTTGTTAAAGAAATCAACTGTTACAGCAACTACAACTGAATAGATCAAAATAGCAAACAACATTTTATTACCTCAGTGCTTTAAGACTGCAAATACTAAGCTTTTGCCATGTAGTCTTAGAAGCAATGAAGTGAAGCATTTGGTACAGGTCTTAAGGATACCACGGCATTGCAGCCAGGAAAAGTTACTTTCTTGTTCTGTTTGACTCAACACTTGACAAACCTGTGTTTTGATTAAGTACATGCATTGAAATGGTTAGAAAAAGTCGCACAGAGAGCCAGGCTCTCTGATTAACTGGATGTTACTAAGCCTGTTACTAACCACTTCACAGCCTTGCTGTCTTAACAGGCTTTAGATACTCAGAGGGCTCCAGAGTAGTCAGTGCGTTGTGCTGGCTGGCCCCAGCTACGCTCTGTCCTTGTTTCATGTGTTCCATGCATTCAACCCTGCTTTTTAGCCCACACAGGATAACCTCCCTTCGAAGCTGTTTCAGCTTCTCAAGAGCTGAAGAGCATTTTGAGATTGTGAGAAAGGCCCTTCTTTGGCAATAGGCTGTAGGAATTGCAACTTGTTTGTTTACACTGCAGAGATGTTACTCCTCCCTCAAGCCCTCAGAAAATTCTCAAAGCCTGAGTTGTGTGCAATTTTATCTGGTTGCTCAGTTCCATTGTCCCAAGTCCTTAACTCCTTTTTCCTCTCCAAAATCCCCTTTTCAAGGCGATATTCCTTGCTAGTCTTTCCCTAGCCCAACCCTCTCTTGCCGAGTTCCCTCTGTCTGTCTGTCTGTCTGCAGCGTGCCAGGGTTATGCTGCAGGCAAGAGCTTTGTGTTTGGGTGCTTCCCAACAGTCTGACCTGCAGCTAAAAGCAGCTGCTCCAGCAGCACAGGGTTATCACGCTGCCCAGTCACTGCATCGCACTTGATCTCATTCATTCTTTTAGAGATTTATCTCCAAAGAAACCCAATCCAAGATTCCAATATACAAAAACCCAGAGGTAATTCTTTGAGATTTTCATTGTTCTGCCCAGTTCCCAAGTTAGAAACTTCTTTAAGGAAAATTACGTGTAAATACAGCAGGTTTTCCTAGCAGATAAGAAATAAAAATGCTGGCGTAACGCTCTAATTACTACCAAAATAGAAAGTTACCTGCCAAATCAATGCACAACCTTAAATATGCTGAGTAATAGAGATAAGCAGTGGTATAGGCAGAGGTCAGCTTTCTTGAGACTTGAGAATTCACATTTCTAAAGCACAGAGAACTCATTCTTCTTTTGATGTGATAATTCACTGCATGATTTGTTCAATATTAATACCTTTAGAAAAAATTAATTAACGGTATATTAGAAAAAATACAGAAGGACAAACAAGCCAACGCAGTGGTTATTAATAGAAACAGCTGGGTTGAGTAGCATTACTGCTTCTTTGCTACAGTGATCAAGTCAATGCCTGAAAAGCTGCACTTCAGAGATGAAAGTGGAAGACTGCTTTCAGAAAAAATAACATGGAAGACTGGAACTAAAGAGGATTGATTTCAATATATGTACAAAATGGCTTCAGTGATAATTTGCAAGCCAATGTAATACTCTAAAACCTTTTAGATTCCATTTCAAATAAACCACAAGGAAAGGACTTGGGGTTTTTTGATGAAGCTGTTAAGATGATAATATTTCAAAGTTATGACGTGAAACTCCCCAGCATAAAGCATCCAGACCTGCAGTTATCTCTGCACCACCCACAAGAGCAGATACAGAAAGTAATGACATTGGGCAGGTTTCACCTTGCTCTTAAAAGTGTCAGCTTGTCTGAAATACAATAGGTGAAAATATAAAACTCAAAGCAGGGAGCAGCGAGTTGTGAATCAGCTCTGTCAAAGGAAACAGAAATCCATATAGGACAACTGCAGGTTTGTATCACTACAGCAAAGAAAGGCTGCAACCTTTCTTTGAGTTTTTTCTGTGACAAACTCAGCCTGGAATAGGATCCAAATCTGTGCAAAGCTAAGGGGGAAAAAGCATGAACCTGGATGTACTTTAATTAAACATAACCAGATGGCCTGTATGTAGTTCACAGATTTGGGTCAGCCTTTGATGTAAGTGAAATTCATATGTGAAAAACAGAAAACCTACTACCTGCACAGTTTTGTATTTTATTGGTTCCTTGAAAAGTACATCCAAAACATATTTGGAAATTTTCTTATATTAACTTTTTTTTTCCCAAAAGTTCCAGTGATTTCCAGTGCCCAGGGGTGCTGACAGCCCATCTCGCATTATAAATCCACAGGAGCTCCATAAGAGTGAAAGTCTGAGCTAATCATCTGCAATGTGAGGGAAGGGAGACAAAGTTCAGGCCAGCCTTATTCTGCCAACTGCAGAACATTCCAGCTGTCTGAACTGTTTACAAATCAGGAATATAATTGATATAGGTTATCCCAGATGGCATATATCATTGAATTATTTATTTTTAAATGAATAATTGCAACACTACATCCACGGGAAGTATTTATAGTGCACACAGTTCTTTGAAAGAGCTCCCCAGCTTGGCAGTCTGTCACATGTACCAAGCACATGGTGATTAAATCCACAGTCAGAGACAGTAACTGCAAGTTAAGTACCTTCAAGAAGTTACAACAGAGCTGCTCTCTGGGCATCAGCTCTCTTTGAGCAGAGACACGGCTAAAGTTTAGACTAATATAGTTTCGCTACCCAAAATGAACATTTTCTTCTAAACATTCTTCTTTGCTTCTCTGCCATTACTGCTGGCCAGAACTGTAAAGTAGTTACTAAAAATAAGGTTCTGAGTGTCAGTGTTCTGTTCAAGTATGAGATCTGTAAGCTAAGCCAGACTGCCATCTTTCACTCTGTTACACTTTGCTTCCGGACACAGTTTTCTTTCCTAAGAGTAAAAACACCCATTAGTGAGATTTTTACTTTCTTTAATTTAAAGATTGTATTACAGAAAAGTTTAAGTAAGGAATCCTTATAAGGATTAACTCTTGACATAATATATTGCCAAGATACAGTGTAGCTGCAAGGGCTCCAGGTGAACCTTCATATAAGTTGCTTTCTTACATACACAGTCGCTGAACAACAAAAATTGTATTCCCCATCTGTAAGAGAAGACAGTGGTATTGAAACAGTCCTTTTACCAGTGTGTTCTGGTTTTCCCAAATTAGAAACACGCCATATTAAAACCTCAAAATCCTACTATACAGAAAGGTGATAGAGATGAATTTTCTAAAGATTGCAACTGATGAAACATTAAAATGAAAACTAAGGAGTGTTGATTATGTAAAATGGTTTCTCTTTTACTGGCAGGTCAAATATACTAGGAAACGTACAAATATTTTTGATAACCTAATTCCAGAGGAACTCAAAACACTGAAGTAACATACACAGGCTAAGAGAATTCAATACTGTTCCAAGGCACTTACTGAATCTCCATGACTAGATGAAAACCAGAACAAATCAGGTCTGACAATTAAACAGTATATAATATAAAAATAACCTTTTGCTTACAATTTACAAAATGCATTACAATCTTTATCTCTGCTAACCTGCAATTCTGGCTGTATGTGTCCAGCAATTTTTGTAAAAAAACCCCAGAAACTATTTTCTAAAACTTCAGGGCAAATAATTTACAAATAGGGTACACAAAAATTTAGATCATGCAGAGATTTCTTACATCTTCTGTTAATATTTTATGATTGCAACTTTATCAAATTATATACTTACTTGCCCTGTACATATACAAAATAATGCATACATGGTAATCAAATGTTAGCAAAAAGTAGTCCATAAACACAATCTGTCAAAAGTATTACTATATTAACATATGTCTACAAGCAGCGTGTAACAGGGTTAAAAGACATTAAGGCAATAATACTTGAAGTTACAAAATAAATCATATGTAATACTTTCTCCTAAGTGTAGTAAGGCAGGTAGATGGCCCCAGCAAAAAGTTAGGTTGTAATACTGGAATCCACTGTTGTGAACCACGTGTCAGGTTTTGCGTGGGATGCACTGCAAGAATGTACCATTGATAGTTAGATCTACACTGCTCTGTGTTAGTTGCCCCCCCGGAAAATGGAACACTATTTCTCTAGTTCTCAGTGGCACTTGAGTTTTCCAGTATAATTTATCGATAGTATGTCCATTGGATCTTGGATCATGTCCATTCTGAGGGTGGCTCTCTTGGTCCTCTGGGCTTTGCACAGCGGTTACCAAAACCTAAGGAAAGAAACGGATTGAATACTTCTGTCTGCTGGGACAACACGGGCTCACAAATGCTGGCAGCAGTCAGAAGATCATTAAGACATGCTCCAGCTCTTACAGAACAGATTTACTCTCAGGGCTGGAAAACAACTTTGTAATATGAGGAATTCTGAAGGCACTCTGGCCATAGGAAATACAAATATGAAGAATTTGTATATCATTATAGTTCAGTATTTAAACCTCGCTGGAAAGTACTTTTCAGTAAATACAGTATTACAGCCTTTGTTATCTTTTTTTTTTCTCCTTCTCTGCATACCTAAGCGGTTATCAGGTATTATTTCTGGAAGTTTTCAGTGCTTTACAAAAATTATAACCCATTTGACAAATTCTATATTTTATACACTTAGGGTTTTTTTCAAAGTGAACAATTATTTAATCATTTATTCTGGGGAAACCTCCTTCAGCACTCCTGAAGAGACTAGGCAGGCTTATTTGTCTGAGTTCTGCATCTCAGTGAGTTGAAGGGTGGCAGGAGCAGCAGCTACCCAAACCAGAACTGATACTGAATCCCCTATTTAAGTCATCTACTGATCATATTTTGAAAGAATTGTCATTACCAATATCTGTTACTTCTGCAGGAAATTCTGAAATTTGACCTCTTGTATCAGTGGAACCAGAAAAAGAAATCTGAGGTAAAATGTCAGTTGGTGTTTTGTTGCTTCGTTCAGGACGATCTGGAAAACACAGAGACCCCTCACTGTAACAACATTCACTTGTCACCTCTGTGGCCATGCCACTTGTCATTACAGTCCAGAAAACAACCGGCAGCAAATATTATTTACAAAAATAAAGCTTTCAAAGCCAATTTCTCATTCCCTAAAAGCGATGCTTCAAAATTGCTTATGAAGTAGATGTTCAGTGACAGCAACATGTTCCTGCTTGCCAAATCTGGATTATTATTTTGTGTTAGTTTGTATGGATAGCTGAAATCCCACATAGCATCTATTTATAGCAAAAGCTCACAGTGCCATTTAATACATCAACATAAAGGCATCTGTTCATGTTCTTTCTAAAGGTGCTTAGACATCATAGGTAACAACATATTCAGTATAATAGAAGTATATTTGACAATATACTGACAATATCTTCACAGCAAACACCAAGTTCAGGCAAATTTTTGTTCAGTAGGAAAAACGTATTTTGATAAAAAAGAATTAGAAAAGCTTTTCCACCACTTACCAGGTAGTATAGGTGAAGTTGTCTTCAAACCCTGTTAATGAGAGATATATAAAATAATTACACAAACCACTTCCCAAAAACTAAAAAGTCAAAAATTTAAGATTATGAAAATATCACCAAAAACATATAACATCCATGGAAATACCTACTTGCCTCTACATTTTTTACTTGACTCAACATTGAAAAAAATGCTACAATAGTTAATAAGACAGTTGACTATTAGAACCTTAGCATTTAATAAAAATTTGAAAACATGACACTGTAATTTATTTGCAAATTTAGGTAGGTTAGTTCTCACACTACATTTACAGTCCCTGAAAACTCACATCCATCTTTTTTGTCATATTTTAAAGTGAGGTATAGGGGGCACATGAAAAAAAGTGACAAAGATAAAAAGGATTTCTATGCTTTTGAAGTTTTGCCCGGATCATGCTGGATGACTTTGAGCTGGATGAGTGAAAAGTGAAATCCAATGGGCAAAAAATGGTTTGTTTAAAAAAATATGGACATAAGGGCGAACTATTTTCAGGCAGTGAAACAGGTTGCCCACAGATGATAAGAAGTGTCCATCTCTGGAGGTTTTCAGGACCCAGCTGGAAAAAGCTCTGGTTAGCCTGGACTGAGGCTCTGCTTCACGCAGCGGCTTAGACAAGAGACTGCAGTTCTCTTCCAGTTTGAATCGGCCTAAGATCCATTAAGGGCAGGCAGCAAGCTCCCTAAAAGCAGCATATTTACATTCTTAAGGCCATAATTTAAGATATATTAAGGATGACTCCTTTTAAAAGTATTGCTGACCTTAGAAAACCAGATAATTTTCTTGGAAAGAAAACATGCTCTTCACATCAATTCAGCAGCTCAGGCAGAGGAAAAACTGGCCAGTTGTAGATGACCAACAGCTGCAACTTCTCCCAAGTGTGTATTCTGCTTTTTGGTGTAGCTCCCAACCAAACCAGGAATGACTGATCAGTACAGACTTGCCTCCTGCACTTACCGTGGAGGCTGTTTGCCCAGGCAGGTGCTGATCACGCAACACGCTCCACTCCGACTGTGCAATCAGAGCTGGCTTCGGCAAGGGCGTGCCTACAAAGAATTAAATCAACTCAACATACTTCAGTTCTCCTCATGATGAGGCATTTCTGCACAGCGTTAGAAACGTGCTCTAAACCATTTTTTAAAATTAAATGCTTGTGAAAACATGAAAATCTCTTTACATGAGAAGTGCTCCAGATAAGGCAAAATGCCACAGTATAACTCAAAACAGAGGACTGCAGTGCTTGCGTTGTGGATGTTCATTTTGTTCCTTTCGGGGTTCCTAATCAACAGGGGAATTGGCTTCTTTTTCAAGGACGTTTTAGAACTTTTGTTACATCAGCCATGCAGTAATAATATGTGTTTTTCAGATCTCCTAAGTAAACATACAAGTCAGGACAGCCACACCTGTCCTTTACTGACATCATGCAACAAGACAAACAAAATGGAAGTGTTTTTAGTGATTCCAGTCCTGGAGAGATTTTTTTTTTTAAAGAAAACAGCTTTGTTTCTTGTGTGGTCACAGAAAAGCAGTAGGTTCATAATATCCAAAGAAAGGATCACTCTGACTCAACTACCTATGCTTAAGATGGTCAAAGAACACATTTACAGAATTTCAATGTTTTTATGCTGAAAATACCTAGATTAACTATTGGGCTACAAGTTTTTGAATTTCAAAATGACACTAAACTAAAGTCTCAGTAAACAACTACCTGATATTAGGTTTTCTGGGAGGTACCAAGCATCAAGCTAATTTATCACTTAATTTCAATCTGTTTTGTATTCTGCCATTACTAGCTTGATGAATGAACTATGACAATTAGGAGCACATAATCTGTAAGTGTCAGCTTTCTCTTGCAGTTACCCTTTTGACCCAGGCAAAGAGTGAACCACATTAAACTTGACAAACTGGGCTTGTTCACTACGTGCAGTGCAGAATGAGGCATCATCATCTTTCCTTTGCCCAAGAAAGGAGAATCAGATAAACACTGTTCATGTGAATACCCATTCCCTACCTGGGAGCTGTAGGAAACTAAAACAGCTGGGAAATTCCCTAACTGTACTGCATTTCCCCACTTTGTCACCTCATTTCCATACCCTTCAGGTTGAAAACCAGCTCCACTAATACTGAAGTCTCCAATTACTTAAATATCATATAACAGCATATTTAGTCAGAAAATGAAAAATAATTTCTCTGTGTTCAAGGGTGTGTAAAAGTTAAACCTCAAAATAAGCCACTGCACATGCTAGCTTTCATTCCATTTCACAATTTGCTCCAACGGACTGACCGAAAATCAGGGGTATTCAAATACAATACAATACTGACATGCTCTTCACATTTTATCTCCAGTTATCACCAAATATCAAAAACTCACTCTGTTCACTTGCTAATACAAAGGATTCTGGTGTTCTTTCTGGGAGCGGGGGAGAGGAATCTTCACTAGCATCAGCATCTAAATCAAATATGACATTTAGATAAGTTAAAAAACACAGATTTTTCTCCTATACTTTTAGAAGTTGATCTTTTCACATATGAGATAATCCTGAACTTGGTATAAAATCTAAAGCAAAAGAAAAATTTGCTCTAAGTATTATCAAGCATTTTGGTTTACCACACTAACGCCATGGAGCAACAGCTTCTAACAACATTAACTTCACATTAAGGGTGTAGGATCAGTTTGTGTGTTATGCAAGAAAACAAAAACACACTGTCAGTCTAAATAATTTGGAGGAAAAAAACTCTCAGTAACTCCAATGAGTACTGTTTCTTCATTCTCGCAGGTCTCAGTTTTGCTCCCCAAGTCCATGTTGAGGCCCACTGGCCCCCACACCACTGATACAAACTAGTTAAACAGCCTAGTGCAAGGTTTACTAGGCAGAAGGGTAAATAGGAGCCAGAGGAGATGGCTACTGTTGGTGCCAATACCACATCCTGTCCCCAGTCTGTTCCCTCTCACCTCCCAGGAGTGTACTAACACAAGCTATTCTGGCAGCAAAAGCCCCTCTCTGACCTGCTAAGAAATTTGGAGTAGTAATTAAAGGTTTAAAACAATTTAAAGTAGCTGCTGCCATAAGAAATCTCATCTGCCAACTGTACTCTGCACAGGATTCAAAAACACGAAGACACATTTCAACTAATAAAGCCATGAAGCTTGAGCTGCCAGCATGCCCAGCTGCTGCAGGGACAAAATTCCATCAAGCTCTACAAGCCACTGTGTTCCAAGTGACTTCTGAGACCTGCTCCATCTCAAGTTTACTATACAGCACAAGAAAACCTTCATTAACAGACAGGACCTCTGTAAAACCAGCAAATAAAGTCACCACGGATATGCACTAACTGAAAGTGAGTTTCTAAAGTTTTTGTTTTGGGTGTTGTTGATGTTTTATTGTTCTCTTTGTTTGTTTGTTTGTTTGTTTTCCTTTCACCTCAGGGTACAACTACTTTTCACTTCATTTGAATGGAAAAGAGGATTTAACTGTGTGGTAAGATCATGCCCACCAGCAGTTATGGTTAGGCAATTAGGGTGCTGGTAAGTTCACAGACAAGTTTCACTGGTGATTGCAGCCACATTCCCAGCTTCAGACAGAAGAGTCCTGAGCCAGAAGGAAAATGAGAAAGCCACCGCAAACAGGGTTTAGGATCACTGGTGCAAAGCAATCTAACCCTACATTCTTGAGTCCCAGAGGGATTACAAGACCTGCAACCAGAATATAAAATGGGAAGCGTTCACTATCATACAAAGAGGGAAGAGATACACCCTTAATAACAAGAGATAAATGATAAAAAATTAATGCTAGAATTTTAATCAATTCCTGTGAAATCATCAACATACCAGCAGCACAAGGGCTGTAACTGTTATTTCAAAACGTTTCTGATACACAGTTACATGAATCAAATTCTAGAGTGACATTTCTCCAATTCTTTATCATATTTATGACATACCACTTATTTTATTTGCATGTTCTTATAGCATCTACATAATGAGATGCACAGAGAGGTGATAATTTTCAAACAGTAATAAACAATGATTGCTCTGGGAAAGAAGAAAAATATTCTAACTAAAAGGAAAAAATACAATAGCCTGCAAATCTATAAAACAAATACAAGGAAGACTGCTTGCAAAGTTGAAATAGCTATGACAAAAGGACTTTGTCAGCTCTGCGGAGCATCTTTTCAGTCACAGCATTAAAAATATACATGTATGTGCAAGTGTTGTCCTGTGTTTACATATAATGTCACAATCTGTAGATACAGTTCACAATATTTATAGATCTATATCAAGATCTATAGAAACAGATTGTTTTTAAGGCAGCAAAACAGTTGACATCTCTGGATACATGACTTTTGGTGAACATTTAGTTCAGAAAGCCAGTATTTTCAATTCAGCTGGTTCTGCATCTTGCATCATGCACTGAGCCCCATTTCACTTCAGAAATTCATGAAGTCTGCACAGACTCCTGAGGTGAGGCCATTACTGTAAGCAGCTCCAAGCACAAGAGTCTGAGCTGAATCCAGAAGTTCGTGTTCTTCCTTCAGCTCCACAGCCTTACTTCTTGTTTTGTTGGGCTTTGCACAAGCTGTTACCGAGGCCTAATCTACCCTTCCCAGCTCTGTCCTCCCTCTGCTCTAAGTGTGCCAGCCTGACTGAAATCTGCACCTGTGTGTTTTGGGACCTTTTTGCCTTCAACAAATAACGTTCTAACTTGAAAACATTAGAACTTGAAACTTTCACCAAAAAAAAAAAAAATTCAAAAAAATTAGTAAAAGATAAAAAGCCACTAAATAATTTTCAAAGTGCTAATAAAACATAACTTTTAGATGAACAGCCATATTAGCTTGTCACCTCCAGCCAGGTACAGAAAAAGAGGAAAGCACAGCTAAATATTTACAACACTATTAAAATGCAGGAGCCAAATCACGAGCAACTTCAAAGACCAACACAGTGAATGAGGTTACATCTACATTTTTAGGAACAGCACATCAACCAATAAGCATGAAATTGTTATGTATTTGCACGAGCCTGTTGCAAATGCTTTGACTAGTCAATCCCCAATTATTATAGATACTTCCATGAAACTCGGTGTAGAGCAAAAATATGCACCAAATAATAACACAGGAACCTACAATTACAAACAAGCCTACAGGAAGGCATTATAAATAAAGTATTAAACAAATGCTCACAATAAAGCTCACAATACAGCTCTTGAAGCAGCTAATCGTGGTCTGTAGTACCTTATACCAAAAATAGCTCACATGCAAACTGAAAGCTGGCAGGAAAAGAGTTGTGCCCTCTCTGAAGCTGCCATACTGCATTGATTAAATTTACATTTAGAAAACTGCATTGCAAAGAAATTTGTGTTGTCCAGCTCTACAGATGCAGCTAGATAAAGAGCAGCACTTCTGAACCTCAATGAAACCTACCTTTGCCATCTTCAGAACATGTTACAGCTGTTAAGTCTTGCCTAGCAATAGACATTGGCAATACTTTTCTGGCAGAAATGTTTTCAGTATTAGTGGCAGCAGAGACTGTGGCACTTGCGGTTGACACATTGGACGCGCTTTTGCTCATGGCTCCGTCAAAGTTCATCTCGTCCGTGTCAGAATCATCTGAATGGAGAGGATTAGTAAAACAGAGGGGTGCTCGAACAGAAAGAGGAGTATGATCAACAGTGTCACTGGAAGGATGTTCAACGGGGCTGTTTGATACTAGAGAGAGAGTTTTAACACCGTGACACAAGGTGTCTGAAGACAACTCTTCAGACGCGGGCGTACGCAGTGCATTTTCAGGCCCCTGTAGTGACCACGTGGCGTGTCCCTTTTCTGTCAGAGGCAGGCGATCCGGCCTGGGTGGGGTATCGGACACCTGCTGACTCTGCAGACTTTCTGGTGAAGGTATTAAGGCTGTGTTAGACTGTGGCACGCTGTATTCCATACATGAGTTTTGAGGAGCATCTACAAATGAATCCCCTGAAATCTGTTCCTGTGGCTTAAAGCTCTTATCAATTACACAGGATGACACAGGCTTAATTTTAATTGCATGTCCCCTGTTCAACAGGGAGTTCCCATCAAAGCTTCGTGGTCCCTCCTGAAGAGGTACCTTCTTGATCTCAAAACTTAAGTTGCGCTCCAGCCTCTTCTCGGCGTGTTCGCTGGGTTCGTTCTTCCCTGAATGTTCTGTGGATTTATTATAATTCTCGTTGAGGTCTGTTGAATGCTCTGATGAAACCATGTGCAAAACTGGCTTTGGATGGTATCTGTCATTGTCCTGCCACACCGTAGTGACTGTTGGATAAGCTGATGGGGGAGATGGCGTTAGGATTGGTGGCACTGGCTGAGGCTCTGGAGGCTGCAAGATTTCTTCTTTAGCATCTCCTTCTACAAGGCAACTGCAAAACAACCAAAACACAATTGTCTAAATTTTCTGAATTTTGACAAGATTTTAGATATCTATCCATCTCCCACTGCAGTAGTTAATGCTGTCATACCAATATCGAACTCCACACAGAGCTTCCACTGCACACAGACAATGGTTATAGAATACGACTAGTGGGGTAGGCAAGAATTAAGTCAACACACTCAAAATGTCTTTCAGAATATCACAAAGACATGCATTCAGGCCACAACTAATCCTCACTAATAGTTCAAAGATTGCTCACATCCTTTCCCAGAAGTGTTTTTTCAATGATGCTGCAAGACAGGCCCTCTTGTGGCAGCACTTCACTATATTTTTCCTTAAGCGGCTCAGAGAAACTTGACATATGGAATTCAAATTTCAATAAAGCCAAGAAAGATTTCTGTTAAAAAAAAAAATCCTTACAGCCCACTTAACACTGAATATCTTCCTTCAATTTTATTCTTCTGCACATGCCCAAGAGGATTTTATTTTTACGTTTGTGTATTTAATAGTCTCTGCATAGTCGCAAACCAAATTTAGCCGACATGAGGTACATACAACATAAAAAATATTCACAGTAGAATATATGATCCAAATCACAGTGCATATTAGCGAGACCACTTTAAACTGCAGTTCATCTCAAGTTACTTAAACGGAGAAGTTCTTCAAGCATATGGTCAGATTAGATGCAAAGTAGTTGACTACAAACATTTAGCATAACTGATGAAGGCATTTTTATAATTTCCATTCCTTTAAAAATCCAGGAGGACCTGGACAAGCTCGAGAGGTGGGCCCATTAGAACATCACCGGGCTCAACAAAGCCAAGTGCAAGGTGCTGCACCTGGGCTGGGGCAACCCCCGGTGTCCACACAGGCTGGGGGTTGAACAGACTGAGAGCAGCCGTGTGGCGAAGGACTTGGGGGTGCTGGTGGAGGAGAGGCTGGACATGAGCCAGCAGTGCACACCAACAGTCCAGAAACCAACCGTGTCCTGGGCTGCATCCAGAGCTGAATGGCCAGCAGATGTAGGGAAGGAATTCTACTCTGCCCCTGTACTCTGCTCTCATGAGACCCTCCAACATAAGAAGGACCATACAATTGCACAAGAACTCTGTCTGCAAGAGAAGGGCTTCAGACAGGCTCTCATTATTTGTCTGCATGCCACAAAACCCAAGCAAAATCAAAGTAATACTATTGGCTCCCATACTTCCAAACCAGACTCAGCCAGTGCAAATTCTTGAGAGTATCATGACATATAGGAAAAAAACCCAAACCAAAAAAAGCCCAGGGACTGTCTCACAAGTGAGTCTCGTAGAGAACTAAAACCATGCCTGACTTGGGACAGGCTACAGCATGTGTTTCATCCTTGTGACTTTGTTAGCGCCAAGCTACAGCAGTATGGGTTGAAGAACTAAAATCTTTATACAAGGGATTCCGTATTAAGAGAACCATTTGGATTCTCAGTTTGTGAAAATCCTAAACTCCTGAAGTACTGCAAGCCTCCCAGCTTCCAAATTATCTTCTAAAAGTTGCTGTGTCTTTGTATCTGGGAAACTCCAGATCCCCTTGCAGTTCTGGGTGATCTCTTCCATTTTCTGCCTGACTCCTGTCACAAAGAGCTGGGCCTCAAATTCCTTCTCTTCCTCTCCTCCCTGCACTTGTATATTGCTGTTTTTCTTTACATTAAAACAGGAGGAATACAAAGCACATCAAAGCAATTTAACAGAAGTAATTTGGGAACTCTTGCCCCTAGATGTTGTTGAAAAATGAATAAGCTTGAGAATAAGTTGTTTGCCTGAATTACTAAAGGTAAGACAGGAAAGGGGGGGATGTAAGTCTTGCTCCAATTTAATACACACTAAGGACAGGAGAATTCCCTCCTCTTGGATTTCTCTCCTCTGTTCCAAATGGGGGAGGGGAACACGGGGAGTGAGACAGAGAGTGAGTGCACTTGCACAAATGTTTACATGCCCCCTTTTACCAGCAGTGATGCTCGTCAGTAATCTCCACTAAATCCTCCTACTGAAAATCGTGGTTTTCCCTTATTGACCTGATTTTCCTGACCCAGAGTTATTTGCAATCAGCAAAACTAATTTCTTATCTGGTACAGACCTAACATTAACCATTACAATTAGCTAAAGGAGCAAATTAGCATTAAACTAGATATAACAAGATTATAGGTCCACAATACCAGTCAAAATTCATTAAGTTCTTCACCAATTACTATTCAATGAAATCACTTTACCCTTTGATCCACTGGTAAACAGAGCCCCACGTGTATTCAAACACTTCCCTTAGATGTATCCATGGAACTCATGATACAGGAAATGCTGCACAAATCAGCAACCCAAAAGGTGATTAAACAACTTCCTCCTACACGTCTCAACAGAGCTACTACAATGTTCCCCATTACATTTGAAGTTAAATGTCATTCCTTCACTCTTAAATGAGAGCTTACAGTGAAGAAATGAGAAATTATTTCCCAAAATCATTCTTCACCTTATTAACATTGAAGGATATCTGTCCTCAGCAATTGAGATGCCCAAAGAGCATTCTAATGTATTTTTTCTCTTTAAATTAGGAAATAGATGCCAATAGGTAACATATTTTCCATTTTACTGACATTTTTAATATTACTATTTTACATGTTCTGCATTGCAAATAATGTTTTTGTTTGTTTCTACACAGCAGAAATATTAGGATATGTACACATTCAGAAGATCTCTGTTTGGCAGTAGTTTTTCTAAAACTCTTGCGAATCTTGGGCATTTTGGGCTGCTGCATAATGCTGTCTTTGGGCATGTCCCTCAACAGCTGTGCTCCAGAGACATTTCTGCCCCCAGAGGCAGAAAATTATCTGAAGATTAACTACTAATACTATGGAAAACAACAGGAGACAGTAAAACCAGCTGAAGTTAAAACACCAGGAAACAAGCAGAAAGCTCATGAAAGAGGAAGTTGAGACAGAAAAGAGTCAGTGAACCAAAGAAAGCCAGGCCATTCAAGTAAGAGAAATAAGCTTTCCTGTATTAGACCTTTAAATAAACACATACGTTTGCAAAATCTCGCTGTGTGATAAAAAAATAGGAAGCTTTGTCATGACTCAGCCTTGAAGTGCCTCTTCAGATACAACTGCTCCTGATTATCTTGGAATGCCACTACCTCGGCACTTCCTCATTTACAGCTGGATATGGAATTTCCCTGGGTGATCAAGGCAGCTTTTTCATACACTTTTACTGCCACACAGCCTGAGCAACTGAGCAACCTGAGCAGTGCCCTAGTGCCAGTGGCTTCTCAGGTGTCAGGTAAACCATGAATTAGGCAACAACAACTTTTTAAAATTATTTGTCATAGTAACAATTGCATGCGATTTGTCAAAAGTACTATAATTTGTCAAAAAAAAAAAAGCCTTCCCACAGCTTTCCACCAAAAATGTATGCCTGAAAAAAGCCATTTATTGCTTTCTCTGCAATACATTATAAATTTTTAGAATGTTTTAAAATCTAAGCCATTCTACTTCTAATGGAAAAGAGCTATATTATTAAAACTGTGCACAGTGGGTTCAGATTTAAATGAAACTTGGCCAGCGTTCAAAAGAAAAAAGCCTTAAGTAATCCATGGTTATTCTATGCAGCATACTGTAGGGTGTTTCAAATAAAAGAGAGTGATGCCAAGGTCATGGAATGCAGCTGCTATGAACAACCAAAAATAGATACCAAGCTCTACATCCTCCCTCATAATTAAAATAGGAAAATTAAACTCAACATAAGCAGGCTGAAGCTAGACAACCACATTATTCTACTTTAGCATTAAATCACTGCCATCCACGTGAAAGAAAAGCTGCAGTCCAGTGAGTGAAGCTGCTGCAAATGTACTACAAATAATTTATATAAAGTACAATGAATTAATAAAAATAACCAACTGGTGAATTTATCTTTTAAAATTTACTTACCGAGGCTTTTTGGGTTTTTTAATTGTGGCATACAAATTAGGGACAGCTATCTAAGAAGGAACACCCATCACTGAGTTTTATCTTAGCTTTGCAGGAGATGCAGAGAGATGGTTCGCAGGGCTTGAATTGAAACAGAGTAACACATAACCCTGGAAATGCATTTGCTATCCTTAGACTTAAGTTCAAACAGAATCTGATGAGAGGTTAAACTGCTACAGTATTTCACCTTTTCTTCTTCAGACAGCAGCACGTAGCTCTTTGTTACACCGCGTACAAAAGAGCTGTTACATCATCTTTGCTTTTTGTGAGTTTGTCTAAGTTTATGCTTTGATTTCAAACTGCATTTGAACTTGAAAATAAAAAACTTTTTGTAACCATGCCTGACTAAAATATACCACCTCTTTTTCCAAATACTTTAGAATCAACTACTAAGCACACAAATATTTCAAGGACTAATACTTAAAGGCATTAAGTACAGTCCTAAACTGTAAATTTAAACCTTACATTTTTTTGCAGTCTTATATCTAACAAAGTTAAACCTTACTTATGCCCTCTTCCTACCTTAACCTGAAAATAATAAAAACATGTCTAACAAAGACTTTCCATCCCCTCAAGTCCTCTAAAGAAAGGTGACTTTCACAAGAAGTGATCATCAACTGCCAAGCCAAGCAATTTCTAGGATAAGGTGCTGATGTATGCACTAATGAGTTGTTCTTGTTTACCTCCGTAATAATCAAGGAGTAATATTAGAATTTTTTTTATGTTGACATCAAATGGAGAGAGACATTAAGCTAAATGACTACACTCACATATTGTACAGCAAGTTTAATTACATTAAAGTATTACAAGGGGATAAAAGATTGGAAGGCAATACAATTCCAAAACCTCTGCAAAACAAGTATAGCTAGATGCTTCACGGTGAGCTAAG
Organism: Mohoua ochrocephala; assembly: GCA_013398855.1. Lineage (NCBI taxonomy): Eukaryota > Metazoa > Chordata > Aves > Passeriformes > Acanthizidae > Mohoua > Mohoua ochrocephala. Next base: position 78,996 of record VZTA01029338.1, read on the forward strand.
TAAATAAAATACCAATTTAATATCAATAGCCTAAGCATACTTGTAACTTCCAAGAAGAAAAAGACATAAAAGCAGTCTAGAAAGTATTACTCCTTCCCCAGCATATGCCCAGGCCAAACCAAGTACTAAAAGGATTAATTATACCTCTCTGAGTAAGCTCCCTACCTTGCATGGTAAAAGTCTTTAATGACATCTCATCCTTAGCACAGACGTGAGAGTTTACATGATATTTATTAGCTGCACTTTCAGAGGAAGAGATCTTCAAGTTTAAAGAAGATACTGAGATGATTTCATGATTATATCACAAATAGAACAAGAGAGAGTGAGAAAGCCACCTTCACAGAGAAATTCTGCCCTGTCCTGAGTGGTTAGCCAGAGGAAAGGGCTGCAGAGATGTCACCATCATCCAGCAGACTTGGGGCCATCAGAAAACAACTAACAGGTATCATAAACTTTACTGTCTAGCAAACATGGCTCAGTCTGGTAACAATATGGAAAACAAGCACCCTGAGGCCAGGGAATAAAAACCAACTTTTCTCCTGCTCAGTCAGGATCGTCTCAGGCAAGTTCATCTGAAACCAAGCTGGCCCAGAGTATTCTTCTCTATCAGTCCCTATAGCCCTTTTTGCTTTAGAAAACAAAGCAAATGTTAAACCTTCCCGTAAAAAAATGCAGCTTGCTTTACTAAATACACACTCTAAAGCTATCTGCAACACAGGACGTAAAGAATTTAAAAGCTTTATTTCTTTTCAAAAATAGTAGCTTTAGCAACTTGCTTGTAACTTCTTCAGAGACAGTGCATGTAAAATTCAAGTACACATTTGGCTGGCAACCTAAAAATGTTTCCTTCTGCATATGGGGATTAAATTAGAATGTTTCACTGATTCTGCTCTCCCATCCTCCCCAGGAAAAGGATGTTAACCGATGCCAAAACATCCACAATACACAAAACCTGGCTCTATGTCCTGACTGAATCAGGCTGTAGATTTGTAAAATCACCCCCCACATCAAGAAAAAAACATGCTCATTAGTGGGTATTTTGAGCAGATGTGACTAATAGCAAATAAAGTCTTTCCTCAGAAGCATCTTCCAGGAGGGGTTTAATTAATTGTTTTTCAAAAATAATCTCCATTTTAGAAAGACAACAGCTTTGCTAAAAGCTTCCATTTATTCACCTCTAAGAAACCAATCTGCCTGCCAGTGCTGGCAGATGGGAAAGTATGAGTTTATGGAAACAGGCCCAAAAAAACCCCAGGCTTTAAGGAGAGATTAAAAGATTTTAACTTAATGCAGCACGTAAAGAACAATGCAGTGCAGATAAGACAGATGTGTGCTTAAACATGAATTACATGAATTATACATATGTTATTATTACATGAATATATAAAAATGATAAAAACTAAGGTACACCTAAGATTATTTCAAGGAACACTAGTAAGGAAATTACCTATTGGACAGAAATCATATTTCTAGGCTCAGTGATGAAGTTTCAAGGACTTGGAACTCATCATGAACAGAGGTTAACTAACTCCTCTGTCACCATCTTAATCTACATAATTGAATACAATCACATTACCATCAGTCCAAATAAGGTAAAAAATATCTTGCCTACATAGCACCAACCATGTAATTTGCTTGTAAAAAGCCTCAACTCACTTCCATCTCTTTCTTTCTTTATTTTAAAGGAGTTATACTTCACTTATGCCTAAATGTTCTGCAGGAATATCAGCTGGCTGGTGGTTTGTTATGCCATTCTATAACTTCAGGAAACCCAAGCGCTCACCTTATGTCTATTTAACTACAGGCAATGTAACACAGGCAACACCACTTGCCAAAGGCCCCACAAACCAGCTGGGGGACTTGGACACCTAGCTCAGGAAAGTTGCTTCTTTAGCTGTCTTAACACTTGGGTTGGGTACCCATTTTAGGCTGATGAATCTGGTTGGTTCAGCTTTACTTTTGCCTTCTGTAAAGCTATGTCTACGCATTTTAAGAGCTAGAGAAGATTTTCTTTTTCCTCTGCTGAACGAAAGGATTGGTGAGACCAATTCTTCTCCTCAATAATAAAGGCTCTTGGTTGTCATACTCTGGTCAAAAGCAGTACTTGTCTGAGATTTTTCTGGAATAAATGGGAATGTTTCATTATGGTTTTATCTCCAAAAATGAGGGTTCAGTCATTATTTGAGGCTATTTGAAGTTTGTTTTGCTACTGCCACCTAGCAGAATTAAAACACATGTAGATCTAACATATCTGAGTAGTAAAGGTGTCTACTCACAGATCGTCATTGCAAGGTTGGTATATTTAAACACAGACTTCACAAAGATGTTGCAGCTTATATTTAGAGTCAATTACAAGACTTCTATTTGCATTATGTGTATTTCTATTTATAAACACAACATATTCATCTTAAGTCTTTATGGTATCAGTAGCTTCATTCCACTTTTTATTCATCTTTCAGCTTAAACCAGTATACGAACACAGTTAACTACCTGCGGGTCCGTGGAGGCTTTGGTGGAGGAGAATCCTGTTTCTCAGCATCTGATGAACTGACAGCATTTTCTGTATTATTTTCATCCTGATTAAAAGAAAAAAGGGTATTTTCACTCATGGCTGTAAAGCTGATACATACTACATTGGAACTGCAAGGTCCAAAGATCTGCAATGACATTTAGCAGTAATATATAACAATATGACCTATTTTTTGCTATCCTATAGAGATCACTTCCAAAGCTCTCTTTTAAATGCACAAAATAGTTTTTTATCTTGTGTGTTCAATTTCAAATTTTTCCGACTGAAGATTTTGGTCTGCTTGCTGTTGAACAATCCACTAGAGAAAAATACTCAAAAGCTGATCTTTCTTTAATAGTGAGCAAGCTCTCGTACACCCTCCCAATTATTCACATTGAAAGCATCTATTTTCCCATCAGTCTAATTATTTTCACTCGTACAATCGCTCCAATGAAGATAAGACTGATCTACAGTGTATTAAGAAAATGAGAAAGATCTTACCCACTTGTCACCTAATGCATTGATCTAAAACACTTTCAAATAATCTCCCATTTGTGTACAAGAAAGCTCAATTTACTCAGCAAAGCATGAAGGTTTTAATTGCACGTTAGGACCATAAATATAAAAGATACATTTATATACGCACGTATTTATAAATCCATAACACTTACACGTATATACATGCGAAATACTGCTGTGGGTTAACCCTGGCAGGCAGCTAAGCCCCACAAAGCCACTCTCACTCTCATTTCTCCACCCCACCCCTGGAGGGGAAAGAGGAACAGCAGGAAACCTCGTGTGTCAAGACAAAATTGTTTAGCAGGCAAAGGAAAAGTGGGAGGAGATAAAAAGAAATCAAACAAGCAATGCGAAAGCCTTCACTCAACCTTCCACAGGTGGGCCTCTGTCAGTTCCCTGACTGTGCAAACATTGTTCAGCAGTAGGTGCAGCATTAGCTACAAACAACCATCAGCACTGTTTTCACCACAGATCTAAACACAGCACCCCAAGAGTGGCTATGAACAGTATTTAACTACAACCCAGCCACTAAGGGAAAAAAAGGAAAAAACCATATATGTATAAAAATCAAACCAGAACATGCAACAGTCTAAAGCTGACATACCATTTCCAAACATGTGCCACAGCCAAAGACCCAACAAAACCAAGGAGGACCTTGGTGTTATCTTAACTTTAATGCTTATTTTACCTAAAAGCTTTTCTTGCAGGGGCTCTCTTTCGAAAAGCAATCTTAAAAAACAGCAACAAACATCCCAAATCGGTGTCATACATTTCAAAGCACAATACCACGTTCAGGCAATAGGGTCTGCTATCTGCCAGCCTACCTGCTGAGACTGGTGATAGAGACTGACCTTCAGTCTTACAGAGCAAAAGGGAATTCCCTGTTAAATTTCTGCTTCAGATGTGATAGTTGCATTTGAATTCAGTGAGCAATTTTTGCTTTGGAAAATAAACTATAAGTTGCCTCAACAGTTAACTAGCTTCACTTAAATTTAGATTAATTAGTTTCATGTTTTTAATCTCCATTACTTGTCTTAAAAGTTACCATAACGCTGCTGGCTACTGTGAAGAGTCTGTTATCAAATCCTATTCCTCAGTGTACTAAGTGGAGCTTTACCTGTGAAGAAAAAAATTAAATCTTTTGATCTTTCTTAATGTTTTTCCCTTACTGCCCCCATTAACTTGCTGTCAAATATAATATTGCACAAGTACTCCAGCAGAAGTACCCTATTGTTCCTTAATGAATGGATTGTGTTAGCCCTTTCAGGGAAATCACACAGGGAGTTCATTGTCCTGCTGACCACTAGCTGTAACTATCAGGGGGTTTTTGGCGTAAGATTGAATTAGCAGATAAAAGCCACTCACACTTAAATGAACACAACTGAAGCTCCCACTGCAGTCAATCAAGGTTGGTTGGTTTTCATAGAATCAGAGAATGGTTTGTGTTGGAAAGGACCTTCAAAGGCCATTTAGTCCACACCCCCCTGCAATAAGCAGGGACATCTTTAAAAAGATCAAGTTACTCAGAGCCCTGTCCAAGCTGGCCTTGAATGTTGTCAGGAATGCCAGGATGGGGCATCTACAGCCTCTCTGGGGAACCTGTTCCAGTGTTTCATCACCCTCATCATAAAATATTTCATCTTTCCATCCAGTCTGAATGTAATCTCTTAATTTAAAACCATTACCCTTTGTCCTACTGCAACAAGCCCTGCTAAAAAAGTCTGTCCCCATCTTTCTTATAAGCCCCCTTTAAGTACTGCAAGGCCACAATAAGGTCCCCCTGGAGTCTTCTCCAGGCTGAACAACCACGACTCTCTCAATCTGTCTTCATAGGAGACCTGTTCACCCCTCTGCTCATCTTTGTGTCCCTCCTCTGGACTCGCTCCAACAGGTCCTTCCTGTGCTGGGGACCTCAAAGCTGGATGCAGTACCCAAGGTGGGGTCTCACAGGCATGGAGTAGAGGAGCAGAATCACCACCCTTCAACTGCTGCCCACGCCGATTTGGATGCAGCTACTGACTGGGGAAAAATATGAATGAGTTGTTGTTTAAAAATATTAGTATGTCTGCAATGGTTTGCATCCAGCTTTGAGGTCCCCAGCACAGGAAACATTATCATGGGGCATGAACTTCCAACCCAGCCTCCTCTCAAATATGTAAAAAAGCAATTTCCTACTTTTTGATATCAGGTAGTGGGTGACAATACAGATCATTCTGCCCTTAACAAACATGGACATTAATTTTGTTGCCTCATTCAGGCAGGGGACCATTCTGAAGGCTGGTGCCAAAGATGCTGAGGCTCCCAGGATTCAACAATAAACTCTGTTCCCTGCTCAACGGTTGTGTCGTGTCCCTCCCCACTTCCCCGAGTTGTGCAATGCAAACTCTGAATCTCTCCCATATGTATTTGTTACTATGGACAGCAGTAAATGCATCAGTATGGCACTAAAAAGGCTCCCCTTGTGAATAAGTACTGACAACCAAAGCTAGAAACGAATGCACCCTAAACAACTGCATCCTGAGAACAGGGCGGGCTGCTGGCCTTGCTTCAGCACCATAGCATATCCCAGCTTCATAAGGCAGAAAGATACTAGAAAGAGCGAGACTCCACAAGAGTTCCTCCCCCTCACCACCTTCTCCATCCTACAACAGATCAGAAAAGTCTCCCAGTTCAGTTCCACCAGCACAGAAGTTTTCAGGAACACATTTCTTATTTATGCACTCAGTTTTCTAAAGGGTATTGGCAAGGGAAAGGGTGTGCCTGTTGGCTCTGGACTAACTTGTCCAGAAAACAAACCAGCAGCTGCATCCCTGTCCTTCTGTGTTTGTAATGTGAAGTGTTTGTGAACAGAATGTTTCCTGAGATATGCTTTTCTCACAGGCAGAAGAAAAAGCTTATTAAAGAAGCTAACATATGTCAAAGCTTTTTAAAACTCCATGTATACAGTAAGAAGTTGTTTCTAGTTGAGACAGGCAGAAGTAGCTGAAAAGGCACTGCCATTTTTACTACTGGTAATAAAACATATGTATAATCCTTTCAAAAATGTATATAAACTCAAATGTCCAAGGCGTACACAATCACAGAGTTTACAAAAACAATTCCTTGAAAAAAAAAAATTAAACCCCCAAACAAACAAAACCCAACAAGAAAACCCCCCCACACAAAATGGTACTTTTAAATTTAACACCAGAAAAGCCAGTGGTTATCCCAGCTTTGTACAAGGGGAAGGCTTCAGGCAGAGAGGTGTTCAAAAGTTTTCACTTGTGCCTCAGGTTAAACTCCAGATCCATTCACTTACTTACACTGAATGAAGAGCAAGAATGATCATAACTGTCACTAAAAAAAAAAGAGGTATTTTGCTACTTTCCTCAATTAGCTCAATGGATTGATGTTTCTGTGAAGGCTTTGTTTACTTTTTGAGAAGTCATTCCCTGTTACCTGTTCTCAGTTCTGTGTTACAAGAAATAGGGAATAACCAGTATTTTGAGTATTTATCACCCTTGAGTGACACCAACTCACAGATTTCCCTGTCATAGATCAAAATAAGCGAATAGGCAAACATGCAGAATAACTAGCACGGAGCAGAAACGAGGAAGCTCAGCTCTGAAAGTGAATATAGGGTATCTCACTGGGATGACTGCATCTGTTGAGAAGAGCAGATGGTGGTATTAAGAAAAAGCCTTCCACAGCCTTCCTAAGCACAGCTTATTGACATCAGTCAACACTCCCTTGCTTCTCTAGACAGATGTTGCATTCTCAGGCAGAGCACAATTTTTAAAAGTATCAGCTTAGACAAACCAGGACGACATACGTAGCTCCAGGGGTCATCATACAGAATAATGTTTTAAAAATGGATTAACAAACGTGCAATTCACTAAGTGTTCTGTGTAGCACCCTGCTTTCTCCCAGAAGACAACTATCCTACTGTGGCAGGCTTCTCACTGCAACATGGGTAAACAAAAGAAGAGGCTCCTTCCCCAGCCTTTGTGTCTGTATGCATCAAATGCTCAACAGTTCAAGAGCTCCCTTGGAGTTCCTCCCCTGAGGGAGTAGCTACTGAGATCAAGTGAAAATGCTCATAGTTAGGAATTTCTCGGTATTCTGTTAAATTGCACATATAAAGACGTGTGTGCATATCTACCTATGAAAGATGACACTAACAAATGACAAAACCATAAACTCAAACACTTTGAAGTGTAGATTACCCCACGTCTACTAAAACGCGGAGTAACTTATGTGCCTGTAGTAATGCAGAGAAACAAGGAATTCTCACGGCAGATGCAGTGTCTGAATCCAGCTGGCTAAGGTAACCCAAACTGTGCTATCACCTCCCAAGGGTGGGTGTCTTCCCCCACCTGCTTCCTCCACTGGCTCAGTCGCCAAAGACAGTTGTCACTAACTTCAAGCAAATAGAGGATCACAGTCTTAGACTGAGATTTCACAGGTACTGCCGATCATTCAGAGCCTTTTGCCCAGGAATTGCAATGTACCATTTTCTTTTGGAACTCACAGTGGAAATATTTAATGTCATTCAGAAGCTTTCTGTACTGGTAAAATACTGGCAAATTTATTGCAAAGACTCCTCCAGAAGTAATCTCATGTTTTCCCTTAAAAGGAATTGAGGCATTCCTTTTGCCCTTATCATAAAGCAGCATGGGAATCACTGAGCACCAGTGGATAAAAAGAGAAATACTTCAGATTGAAATGATACACTCAAGTGACTCAGATTAAATAAAACATTCCACCAGAGGCAACAAGACAAATGTCTCTGAAGAAATATATGATTTTTTAGAATGTTGCAATGACAAAAAATATCCTTCCAAGCTGCCAAGCAGCAAAGAGAATATGAACAGCAAAGTCTTTTCAATTCGTTTCTAAACCATTAATGTTTCAAATAACAGCATTCTTCTTATAGCGGATTCCGCCATGATTCCTCCATGACTTCTAAAAGTGCAGTCAACCACAGCATCAGAACTCTGTCGCTTTTACAGCACAAAATGCAAGAGACACTGGAGTGTACTAGCAGTGCCAGATTTTGGAGAAAGTGTTTATTAACACAAGCTTCTACTCATGGATAAGGGCAAAACAAGGACTTGCAGTCCTGTAACATGCTTGGTACTGTCAAGAGACAAAGTTCAACAAGAAATATTTTTGAAGAGATAGTGAACTTGGTTGTTTGTCTTTTGACAGATTTTCTTTTTCTGACTTTCAAACAGAACATGCAACTTGATGAAATTCCATATGATTCAGACTTTCCAAGACAGCTACAGTTCACTTCAGCTCATGAAGAACCTTCTCAAATAACTCCTGAAATATTTTACTGATACAAATCTGACTGATATCTTATCAGATGACCAAGACTAATGATCTCACATGTATTTCAAAGCTTCCAAACACAACACCAAGTGTAATATTTTCACAGCAGTACTAACAAAGCCAATGATGGTGAGAAGCACAGCTATTGCCTTGAAATACATGACAATATGATCAAGAATTTCAGTGGGAAGGGCTTCAGTCCAAGACTCTGTTCCAGTTTGTTTGGTAACTTGAAAGTACTTAAATGGGGGAGGGGAATAGTTCTGATTATCAAATTCAGCATCTGAATTCTTTTCTTATCACAAAAAAAATGGCTCCTGAGCAGCAATTCTTCACCCTGAAATTTGGCTGCTGTGGGGTACTGTTGAAAGTATTGGTATCTGAGCAGAGCTTTTCTTATTTCATTTAAATACTTAGTATTATTTTAAACATTTGTAGTTCTAGACATTGACAAAATGCGTAACTATAAGGTAAGAATATACATTTACTACATTAAAGCACATCATGTATGCATTTTCTACATGGTTTCGAAACCATCGAATTCTAGTGGAAATTCTAACCCTATCATGAGTCTATTTTCAAACACTGCATGCCTTGCTGTTGACTTTTTACAGTATTGTTCCCAGCAGGGCAAAGCTGGCAAGTTCACAGGAACACACGTTCAGGATTGTGTCTGAGCTACTTCCCCATGAATACTGCCACTCGCTGCCAATCAGATTAACCTTTTACTGGGATCTTACTGGCAAGGCCAGCTCACAGAGCCTCTGGAACTCAACCCATTTCAAACACTGCTTGAAATGAGAACAGCAACTGGAAAACAAAACCATGAAACCAACCCTACAGAGCACTCCAGCTCTTCACAGTATTATCAAAATAGAATGAATGACACATTTCCTCTTCAGCCCAGTAGCATCTCCTACTTAACTAATAGTAATATATCCAATGTAGGCACATGAATTTCATTTGGAATTGTTTTCACTGGACATAATTAAAACCGTCCACATAATGAAGATTTCATAGTTGCTGTAGCATCTGCAGGCAGAGGAACACCTGTGAAGGAGCCTTAGAATATTATGTTGTATTCAATAAAGTTTTTTTAAAACTTCCTGCCTCAGAATTAGTTTTTTAACCAAGATGAATCCCAGAATGCTCGTCCGTTTTTTTAAAAGAAAACAAACTAGAAGATTTCTGGAGAAAATCAGACATTATATACAACAGATGCTACATAACACTCCTGGAGGTAAAAAGGGACCTTTGTCAGAGTAGCAAAAACACTGTCCCAAGTGAGCTTCAAAGTTTTGAGAATCAGGTTAAAACGACGAGAAAATATTTAACTGGATATGTGAGGTTTCCCTTACATATCCAAAACAGAAGGTAAGCCTATACCAATTAATTCCTTGAAGGCAAATTTTCTAAAAAATGGAGAGTAGCAAATTTAAGTACCACATTTTTAGATACAGAAACTCTTCACTTATGAGACTTCTTTCCCTTCAACCTTCCTGCAGAATTATTCAAGTAACAATAGGAAGAAGCATCATTTCCCAAGACAAAATGGGCTGTGCCCAGTCAGGCAAAGATTTACTTTGCCCTGCTTCCAGCAGTGACCAACTTTTAGGGAAGAATAAGATCAGAGCAGGCATACAAGGATCCTTCCCTAGAATGTTTTCCAACAGATTGCAACTCTGGAATTTCATAGGTCAGAGGTTAGTGAAATTCATGGAAGAAGATTCCAAGGTGGTGAGACGTTCACCTCAGAGATACAGGCTTTCAGCTGCAAGGAGCTCTGCAGTTTCATGTTGCATTTTTTTTATACAAATGTTGCTTTTTATTAAGTCTTTCAAGTGTCCCTGGTATCCCTTAGAAAAAGTTAATAGGAATCAGCTTTCTGTTGTTACTCAGCCTCTGTTGTATCTAACCTCAGCCATTTTTCTCTCCACCTCAGTCTGGCTGTTCTTTAGATGGAGCCTTCCAAAACCTTTGATCCTTGTCCAGTTGCTTAATGTTCAAATTCTGTAACATGCTTTAGAGATAAGCAGACTTGACATGCAGTCAGTAGTCAAGCTGCAAGGTACCCACAAAAGGACATTGCATTCTCTGCGCTTACTAGTTTCCAAGTAACTGCTAAAATACAATTTCCTTTACAACTTGTTGATCATAAACCAAGGTCATTCGCAAGTAAAACTCAAAACTCACACTCCATCACTGCCTATTCAGAGCTGGGATTTATCCCTCTTTCACCCCCATGTACATTACCTATCCATTTTCTATTTGGTCTTGTTTTATTAGTCAGCAAATCTCTCAAGCTGTGCTAAAGACAGCACTTGCCCTTGTTACAGACACAGTATCAGCACATTATGCCACAGCCTTACTCATGTTCTGGAAGAGGTAAGTAATTTAGTATGTATAATAGGAATGAATAAATAAGAGATATTTTTGATTCTATATAAAAGCACAGGTATGGGTCAGATTTAAGTCAAATAAAATAATAGATCAGTCTACTGTACCTTCTGGTTATGATCAAAACTCAAGTAATTAGAAATCACATCTGTACAAAGCTAATCAGTCTGCATATTCCAAACTGTGTCATGCTCATTTCTCAGGAAAAAAAAATAAAAATCACAGATCAGCTTAATCAAACCTGCAGCAAATAAAAGCAGCCTGCCCTTTCCATATTGCATTTAGTCAACAGGCTTCTTGTCATGACTAAAAGACCTCGTAAGTACTGCATGAACTGATATAAATTCTTAGGAATTAGCAGAAGGGTGGATGCCTTTAACCCAAGAATTGAATACATTCTAGACTTCCTAGAAAGCACAGCACAGGACAGTTAAATGCCTGAAATAAATGGGATGCATATTAATAAAAGCACATTTAAAATTGCTTCCAGATATTTCAAAGAGTCCTGAAGATACCACTCACACACTCCCTCTAGAGAGCTATGGAATCTACACCAATTAGGTACTGAAGGGACAGAAAATCACTGACTGTGGGAGAGAAAGAATATATTAATCCAAAAAGCCATTTTTCACATAGTGGCCAGCAACAGCCAAGAAAATATATCTAAACATAAAAAAGAGAAAAAACCTATAGGGAACATGAAATTTAAAGGAGAAGGACAAAGACAGAAAAATCCTCAAATACTGTGAATACCAATGAAGAATATTTTTTCCACTTTCTTCTCCTTTGTTAAAAGGGTAGAGCATGAAGCTTCCGGACAAAGACATTTTAAACTTATTTTTCTCTCTCTTAATCTATTTCAATGCAAGCAGTACTTTAAAAAACATGAGAACTTAATAAGATCACACCACTGAACACGTTAAAAACAACTTCACAGGAGAATTTTCATCAGAAGCTAACAGCTACATGTGGGAAAGACACCTACCACTCCATCTGCAATCTTCCAGTCTGCACAACTTTCATATTTTTGCAGTTGCTTTTCAAACAGTTGTGCTATGGCTCGATGGACAAGTTCATACTGCTCCTATAATAAGGTACCAGATAAAAATTAATGCACCAGATCTTTACAAAGAATAATGATATATTATCACATTCATTTTGAGACAAACTATACCTTTGTCTGCACTGCAGAATGCCTCTGTGTCCTCATTTCCTGTATTAAATTAAATACATTGAATTCTTCAGGTATTTTCTGAAATAGAGAAGCAACTTAATTACAATGACATAACTGTCAGAACAACAATACAAAAGCCGTTAAACTTCAAAAAATAAGTCTAACTTTTATAGGTAAAGCTAATCTGCAACTATTTAATTGTTTTTTAAAAGCAAGTCCAAATTGACATTTGATTTAGACCAGATGAGAGCATTCAAGCATTTTTAAAATGAGACATCCAATGTCATTAATACGACATCGCAACATTAACGATGCTTCAGGGCCTAAAAATCCGAGGATTAAGTTATCCTTTTAAATTTGAGCAGCATGATAAATCAGAGAGACTGAGAAAGTGGAATTCAAAAATCAATTTATATTGAAATACATTTTTTAAAAATTAGAATTTTATAGCGACCTTTTGCTGTCAAAGGAAAGTAATTTCATACTAAAGCATGAATGCAATGAAACTAAACATTCAACCTGTCAAGAGAGTTCCAGAATGTCTTAAACATTTCACTATTTTAGAACACTTGGAAGCTCAATCAATCATTGTTATGAAATTACAGATTGTCATAAAACTTCTTTTAGTATTCCTTACCCCAGCTTTAAGCAAATTCCATGTGTAATCTATGGCACAGATGGCTCCCGTTCTTCCACACCCTGCACTATGAACATAAACAGCTAGGTGTTAGATATTATTTAAATTTGTTAAAAAACACTATCAGCCTTCTATTTCAAGAGTCCACATTAAAAAAATGATCCAAATCCCTCAAATATCATTTTAATTTAACTGACACTACAGCCTGACACTACAGTGTCTTAAAAATAAAAAAACCAGCAGTGCAAAATGCAGCATCAAATTTTTTAATGCAAATTTTCATAGCCATTTGGAACTGCAGTCATGAAAGATGCTTAAATGCTGACAATTTTATTGCCTCTTTCTCTTGTCCCACTATTCCCAGCTATGACTGCTTCATCAGCTGTGGTCTTCTCCAAGTTTAATGGTAAATGATGTAAAATGGCAGAACAGAAGACATTTAAAGACTTGCCACATTTTTCTGATTTAGTATCACATCTGTATTTTCTGCTTTTTAGCTAAAAAACATAAATCTGAAAGTTTAACAGTGACAGCACACTATCTTATTTAGTTTCCCTAATTGTATGAATTGCTCTATTTTACACATGCAGAGTTATAATTCATGCATATTTATTACATTACAATTACACTGTTGTAAAGAATCAACATTTACAATTATATTGACATTCAAAAAGAACAGGACAAAGTGAAATAGATTTCAGTGCTAAATCAGTTTCTGGTTTTAGACCTCACTTGAGAGTGACAACTCTAAAAAAGAATGCAGCCCTTGAAGAGAATAACTAAGCTCTAAAGAGTTAATAAGCCCCATGAATTTAACATGTCCTGACTTACAAATCTGAATTCAATTTTTCCTGACATAATACATGAGCTTTTGTTGCTTTAAAAAGCATTAAAAACAATAGGCAAGATTTCCAGATAAATTGTCAGAAACTGTCAATTCACCAAAATATTTTCACGGCAGTTCAGTTTCAACAGTTCTTCTGTCAGCCAAATTTCAGGTCAAGGATGAAACTGTTGTTCAGAAGTGAAGACTTCCCAACTGGAAACTACAGCCTGCTCATTAAAGATCTTTTTTGTCGTATTAGAAGGCAGACAGACAGAGTTCTTAGTGCTGCATGTGCTACATAGTCTCTCCTATTGAGAATGGAGCCTTTACTCCCAAGATGATTTGCAATGATCTTCAAAGTCTGTTTTGTCCTCATGAGGATTTACATCTTAAGAACCACAAAATGGGTTCCCTTTCAAAGGCTCATTCTTTTCTGATTGATATTCTGTCTTAAACTGAAATAGAAGCAAAATTTCACTGTGGCATCAGTTTTAAGAAAATGAAGCCTGTACAATTTTGAATTAAGTTTTGACATGAGAACTTTTTTTAACTAAAATAAATCAATTCTGATTTAGAACCAAAATGAGTGCATCCCATAACAAAAGTCTAGACTTCAAAAAACGAAAATGTTTAAAAATGAGAAGATAAATATATTTGATACCTGCAGTGTATGCAAATAGGAACATCTTCATGTTCCTGGTATTCTCTCATCAAGCTGATCATGTCCAGAATAGAATCAAAAGACGAAGGGACATCGTGGTCAGGCCAGTTAACATAATGAAATTGATAGACACTACGAGTCTCCTAAGGGAGAGGCAGGGAGAAAGGTGTTAATGATAACACATATTTGAGTTTGTACCAAATAAGTAGTTCCATGAACCTTCACTTTGACAAGCAAAGTCATTTACTGGATTAAAACACCCTGCAGCCTATACCATTTCAAAAAAGAGAAGAGAAATTCTGAAGTCGTATTTGAAGTGCTGCTAATGCATAAGAAAATGCCCTATGGGACAGTTCAGAAGCCCCTCTCTATTACATGGGTTAAAGGACCCACAATGCTGCACCGTATGAAAAGATTCTATGTCCTTACAGCTACAACTTAGAAAGGGAGAAAGAATCTTTCATGTGGTCTTTCTTTTTCTATTTGTACTTCAGTTACTTAAATTGAGGAAAAAAAATGGGGGCAAAGGTGTTGTTTTGTCAAAATAAAGTGTGTGCACATGTGCACAGGCTCACAGAGGGAAATTAAGAAAACACTAGAAATAATTGAGACCTTATCTAAATACGAATCCCACTTGCAACAACAGGTACACTTTTATTCTAGTGACAGGAACTACAGCAGTGCTAAAGGCAAGGTAAGAAGCAGGCTTTAGAACAGCTTAGTTACTCAGCTACCTGAATCCCTGAAAATCCTCTCTTTCATCATTTCCCAGAGCATCTGCAGCTACCAGCAGAACCAGCAGCTAGTTCTACTGCACCCTTCCATGCTGGTGTCACACCTCAGGGCTCCAGTACACCCCTCCAAGTAATGTACTGGAGAGCATGAGGTTTTTGATCCACATTACAGTCTACAGGTTTCAAGACCTACACTACCTTCTGTTTAGTTATGTGAGAAGCAACATAGCAGGCCTCCTGAGCATGGAAAGTTATCTATTTTTGATGCTTGACTTTTCCCAGCTCTGTGGAAACACCATAGCTAGTTAAAACAAGAGAAAACACAGCATAAGAAAGCATAAATTTTAAAATCTAGATGATTATGTAAAACCAAGGTCATCAGTAAAAAGGAAGAGTTACAGCTGTCTACTAAGGTCCACCAAGAAATTTCACTTAATGACTTTTTAAAAGACCAGTGGTTTTTCACATTAGCAGAATGGTCAGGAAAAAA
>VZTA01029340.1:0-41048 GCA_013398855.1 Mohoua ochrocephala
ATCACCATGCTTGGAAGTGTTCAGAAAGCTTGTGGATGTGGTGCTTGAGGACATGGTTTCAAGGTGAATATGGTGGTGCTATGTTAATGGCTGGGCTTGATGATCCTAAACCTTAGGATTAAGGATTCTATGACATGCAGGCAGACCCAGCTGGCCTCTCCTTCTTGAAGGTAGGGAATTTCTCAAACACACACATCCAAAACATGCTTTAGATCCCAGAAATAAACTAGCGTAACACTTTAGGTTTCACAGAGGAGTGATTTTGAAGGACTTCCAAGGCAGCAATGTTGTCGGTTTGGGTTTGGTTTTTTTTGAACTCATGACTGGAATGTCTAGACCAGGTTTCTACACTTTCCCATGATCATAAAATTATCTCGCCAAAATGCTGTACAAACACAGGGCTCTCTTTCATCTGCAAAGAGGAGTCAGGACTGCTGAACTTCTGTTCACAGCTTCTGAATCTCCACTTGCACTGAACTCCATGATTTTTTTGCTGGTGAGCACTGCACTTGGCAGAAGTACATAGAGGAAATATATCCCTGAACCTATCTTTGAACCCAGTGTCTTCCTGCAGTTTACAACGAGCCATTGGTTCTCTTTGAGAAACGGTGTGAGCTTTGAGGCTGGGTCAGTGCAGGGGGCATCCAACAGTGATCTAAACTCTGATGGGGAGCAGCAAGAGGTACAGAAGGCTCACTGTGCCAGTTAAAGGTAGCAGTTATGGATGTGACAGCGTAACACCAACATGGTTTACAAAGGGAAGAAAAATAGCTTTATAGTTTGGGCAGCAGAAAGTATCAGTCTACAAGATAAGTGCTTCTACCTTCTTGTAAATCTTGTCCCTGTTTTGGAGTTAGTAATATTATTGCAACTTTTTCTTAATGAGTAGTTCACCATCTCCTGGAGTCTTAGAAAGAGCTCTCTGAGCACAGGAAATATTTGGTTCCTTTGTTCTCATGAAGGGCATGCTGTTGGTTTATTTTTCTGTTTTGAAGGGCTTTGAGATATCAGCCTGGTAAATTCTGCAATTCTTTTTTCAAGAAAAAAATTTTTGAAAATTAATAATTCAACACACTGGAAAGCAGGGCTTCCAAGACTGACATGAGCTGCAATTTAGCTGCTTGAGCACAGTTTACAGATTGTCTGCAGTGGTGCAGGGCCCATTTTGGGCTCAGAGATCTCCCTGGGAGCCCGGGTCAAGAGACAGTTTATGCCAAATATAAGAACTGGCCTTGCTATATATGGGTTTGCTATACAGAGACATCAGTCTTGACACATAACCTGGGGTGGGGAGGATGGGCTGCTGTAAGCTGAGTTTGACAATGTAATATGCTCTCCTGTAGATGGTAAGGAATATGTTCAGCCTGTAAAAATAGCCATGCAGACCTTGAAAAGACAATGTAAATTCACAAGATAAGTGAGAGAGCAGTTGTGCTGATGTACTGGAGTTGTGATATCTGCTTAGAGTTTTTCCTGTGCTTAATTACTCACAATCCTCCGTTAAAATTAGTTAGGAGTACGCATAGTGGGGCTGTGAAAGGGGCAATGAGCAATCCCATCTTCCTGATATAGGTGTTTGGTGAGTGGGTCTTCAACAGAGGGCTCTCACAGTTATTGCCCAGCACCCCACTTGCTCTGTATGTTCTCTAACTCCCTAGAAAACAGATATGGCATTGTCTTGTCTTGCAAGAGCATGGGCTCCCAGCAGAGGGCTACAGGAATCTGGACAGCAGCAAAGCAGAGTGTATTCTGTAAACCATTGCATGAGAAGTGCAAAGGGATTGCTCATGCCCAGAAAAATCCCAAGCACCCCAAGGAAGCTTCTCCTGCAACATTCAAAGACTTGGTCTACAAGCTTATGTGTCACTATGTGCACCAGCAGTAGCCACCTGGCCATTATTTATTTTTGTTGCATGTGTGTGAGGAAAAGCTCAATACCTTTTGGATATTGTGGTTTACACCAGCATTATTCATGTCTTTTCCCAGGCCTCTATAAGCTGGGAAAGTCACCTTGTGTTCAACCAATACTGGGTGTATCCCTCTTTGGCTATTGTCAAGGAGCCAGCATTTCATCTCTCAGCAGGCACATTGCAGTCGCATAATGGAGGCAGGAACTCAGCTGAAATAAAGCAATGCTGAGAGCTTGTCAGAAATGTAAATGACATTGCACCTATTGTCAGCGACGTATCCTCCATTGTTCTCACAGTTGTTTCCCAGCTGAAAAAATGCTGGGAAGCCAGCATGATGAAATCAGAGCCTGTTTACTGTAACATGCTCTGTCAGGAACAGCTAACTGATCTCATGCTGCAAGTAGCATACTTCTGTGGAAAGGAAAACTGAGTACTGAAACCCAGTGTTTACAGTGCTGCGAAGCTGCAGCCTCAGAGTTTCCTCTGGCTGTGTCAGTATCGCAGGGAAGACTGAAAATGAGTTTACCTTAACCAGAGGGCGAAAGGTGGTTCCTGCTGACCTGTGCTGGAAGTAAAGCTAGAAGGATTTCACGAAGGTTTGTTCCAGAAGAGGAAGGATTGCTCTGCAGGGGAAAGAGAAAGAGCAGGAATTTAGATGAGTGCCAAGCAAAGAAAAACTCTAACCCCAGGAAGTTCACAAGGGATTTCTGTACACAGTTTGTTTAGCTTAAATAATGGAAACCTGAGAAACGGTGGTATTTAGAAACTGAAAATAAACACACAGCATGTCAACAGAGGAGTTACAAAGAGAGACGAGGTAAAATAATTTTCCAGTTCCTCTTCTTCCTCATAATCACACAACATGAAAAATAGTGTCACAGTTGTTTTTTTTATTCTTTCCCCTCAAAGTTTCTTTGATACCTTCTCTGTACTGGTGGCTGCTTCAGTATATCTCAGAAAATTTAGTTCCGTCTATCTCATTAGGACAACAGCAGTGGCAAAGTCAGATACAGCTAATGACACCATGTGTGTACATCACAGAAGTACTGCTCATCACTTTTTAGAGGAGTTTCCCATGAGGTAATGGCATGAGTCAGCATGGAGGCTGTGCAGCACAGACACAACGAAACAGGTAATTTGAACAGAGATAAGTGTGATTTGTTTTGTGCCTGCTGCCTTTGACCAGTGCTCTGATCATACCAAGTCTTTTTTTTTTTCCCACCAGTCATGCTTGCAATAATGGTAAAACTGTAGGGATAGGTTTCTGTATCTGCACATCCCTGGAAGAAACTTCAAGGAATAAGCTAAGAAAATTAGTTACTTGTTGGTACCTGCCAGACGGTGAGTGCATAAAGTCAAATTTGGTCTGAGGACATCTTTTAGTAACTTGGTAGAGGCGACATATTTGTTCCTGGCTTGGTAGAAGTTGGCCTGTATATATGAAAATGTTTTTTTTGCAAGAAGAATTCTTTTTTCCTAATCAGAAATACCTCCTAATCTAACAATAAAAACATAGAAGTATGCAAATATACTCCGTGTATTAGCTAGGTCTTCTTCCCTTTCCATTTAACTGCCTTTCACCTTGCTGAGTGTAAATGGAACCACTCTCCTCTGAGACCCCTTCCATTTTGGTCTCCTTGGAGGCAGGGGAACAAAATGCAAGCCTTGCATTCACATCAGCTTGTTATTGATCTTCTTGAACCCTTACCTTCCCCCTCCTATAGCACCACAATAAAATAGAGCAACAATTTATTTCATGGTAGAACTTCCATGACCTTCATCTTAAGCCTGAATAGCAGAGACACCGTACAGACATGTACTTTATTTATTCACATAAACCTCGATATGGATTGCTTTGTGATACCATGACATTAACTTTTTTTGGTGTAGAGCACATTCTTCTACTCATTTCTAAAAGTCTGCTCTGTCAATTGGGTTCTAGAATTAGTCACCTGTCTGTATTTTGCATTTTAAACCTGTCATCAGAGAACAGCTTAGCAATACCTGTTGCAGATATCTTTCTACCTCCATCTCACCTGCCTTTAATCCACTGAGTGGGTGTTTGTCTTTGATAGTAAGAAAAGTTCTCAGATGAATCACTTTTCATTTCTAAATACCTGGAAGGTAACTTCCAGCCATTTCACCATTTTACCTATCCTGCCCAAATTTAAGGCAAGATAAAAAGGAGATTCTGCAGTGTTCCCTGTGATAATAGGACTTTTGGGGCATCTATTGACCTGGTAATATTGCATAAGGAATTTTATGAGTGGATTTTCTTTTAGTTTGTCTGGAGGAAATTGCCAGGTTGGAAAACTATAAACTCAAGAAAACGTGAGAGTTTATTTCAATTTTTGAGCTAAGAAAGAAATCTCCAGTCTCTTGAGGATCTGTTAATGAGTCAAATTGCTTAAGACTTTATTAAATCTGACTTTTTCCACATTTAAAAAACCCATATTTTTATTGGTTATTTGAACATTATTTTGTGACTGGAACTTATGGTATATAGTGGATGGAAGAAAGGAGGGAAATGACCACACAGAAGCACAGTAGCATGCGAGTACACAGTAGCACCAAACACTTTTGGTTAAATGTGTCTAGGTTTGGATTCACAGCCTTGGACAACCCCAAATACATAGTCCTCTTAATTCTGGTCAAAAGCATCCTGTTTCTCTAAACTGAAAGGAAATGAATACTATTAATTGAACACATATGGAGTTTGTTATATGAGCTAATGTAGGAAAGGAAAAGACAAAAAGACTATTGAATTAGTGTAGAATGATTGTAAATGTTACACAAACAACAAACATCACTACCATGCTCTCTCATCGAGTTTAATCCACCCCCCATGATCATGGGTACTGTGGAGCTGTAGGTTAGGTGGTGCTGAGACCTCCTGTTCAGCTCTCAGCTGCCTTTTTGCAGCGTTGTAGAGCTTGCTTTATGCCATGGTCAGAACAAATATGACAGAAAAAGTACATTGGGCCAACCGCAACTGCCAACAGGGAGATTCATGATTCAAATACTTAACATCCTTGTATGTAAAAACAAACAAACAACTTACAAAGAGAAGGAGGGAAGAGGGCATTGAAAATGTACTTACTGTGAACATGCCATTCAGCCTCCTGTTAAAGTCTGGGTGTTGGGATTTGTTCATCTCCGGTTGCCGTGCGATGTTTTCTTCAGACTGGCGGATGAGGCATTTTTTTCATGCCATTGTGTCTGGATCCCATGCAGAAACACAATTACGTCAAAAAATCTGATCAGTAAAGAAAAAACTCTCTTGAACCTGAAAAAACAGAGACATGGGTGTCTGATTGCAGCTCGAGGCACAAGAGTCATCAGGGGGCTCTTTGAACTCAGACACAACAAGGGATATAAGAAAGAATTGCACAAACTCATGAATTTTGGACTTAGGTACTTAGTCCACTGACACTGGAACAATTTACTAGCCAGAATTAAGGTTCACCCCTTCACTTTGTGGTGAGCACTCCTGTGCTGTGCTGGCAAACTTTCTCTTCCCCTAATGGCACTCGTGCCTCATCTCTCTTGGCCCTACTGAATGCCTCCCTTTCCCGCTTCCCTGCCCTTGCTGCTGTCCAGAGGGAGCCTACCCTCTCCTTCCCTGTTCCCAATTGCTCTCCCTTTTCCCCTCGCAGCAGGAGTGGGGCCTACATTGCCGTTTAAGAGGAGAACCAGCTCAGGACAGCATGGCAGAGGGCATCTTGAACAGTGTCAGCACCAGTGTCGGTGTTGGGGAGGACAGGCAGCTCGAGGGGCAGCAGGCAGAGGAGCAGTGTCCTTGGCTGCACCAGGGGGAGCAGGACACATGCAGGGGGTCCCAGAGACAGCTACGCTGAGCAGATGGAGCGTTCCTTTCCTGGAGAGGCGCTGGATGGTGAGAACAGCCACATGGAAAATTATGCAAAGATATAGAGCTCTATATATTTTACTCTTGCAAAAAACTTGTGGGCAAGGTGTTGTGATTTGCACGGGCCCTGCATTGCGCTGTAGCATCTGCCTCACATTTTCCCTTGAAAGTAATCAATCTAAGGAATTCTGCAGTTGCACTTGCCTTATTATGAAAAGGACAGAGCAAACCTCAAATGAATGCCATCCTTTGTTTTACTGTTTCTATACCTGTAGTACAAAAAACATCAAAAAGGGGTCCATAGACTTCTTTTCAAAAATATAAATAAAACACCATGCTTGGGCCTCAAATTTTAATTTATTGCACTTATTTTTTTCTTTCATTTTATTTGCTGCCTGTATATAAAGAAGGGAAAGAAAGAAAAAATGAATGTGGTATTAGAATATGTCTGTACACTTTTTCATTTCTTTTCACATAAGACATTAAATGAATAAAATAAGGGCAAATAAAGTCAATAAAATTCAAATTTGACCCTAATTTTCATTAGCAACATAGACAGCTTTTCTTTTATGCCACTGGATTTTTCTCCTCAGAAAAAGAAACATTCTTTAAATCATTGCAAGGCGTGGATAAAGAGATTTCCTCTGGGGTACTGGCAGAAACCATTTAAAAGTTCAAGGGAAGAAGTTTCTACAGCTTTCCTGGTGAGACAGTCCTGAAGCTCATTAGTGCTCATTGAGTCTTTCCTGCTCTTTAGGCCCACCCTTCCTTTATTTTCTTATAGTGAGCTATTAATTTGTAACAGTAGAATATAACAGGAACCAGTCGTGTTTGCAGCAAATCAAAACCCTATATAATATTGCAAACTCCTACCAATGTTTTCTGCTATAACACCCAATAATTCTTGCTGACTAAATTACATTTTTATCCTGCTCCATATGGCAGTGCTTTCTTAGGGAAATGAAGTTGCTTTACTTGGCTTGAAATATGAGTAAAACCTAACAGAAACCTTTCCCTGAACCTTTTTTCTCCATCTAAGCCTACTTGTGTTTGTAGTAATTCTGTATAAAGGTCACTTCCAATTTTCTTCACCCTGAAGGCTTCCCAGTAAAACCTCAGAAGATGTCCTGACAAGCTCTGCCTGACATCTTCGCCTCCAGTTTCACAGTGATGATGACACCACCATGCTTGCCTCCCTGGGAACCTGGCAGAAGAACCTGACTGCACAAAGTGAGTCTTCACTCATTAAAACATACAGAGACATTGTACAAAGAAGCCTTTGCACTTATCTCCAGGTAAGGTTTTAAAGAACAGAAAAAGGGTGAGAAGACAGGAGTAGACCTTTAATGCATTGTCTTTTATAATAATGATTTCCATAGGACCTCGAGCATAGCAAATCCCAAGTTTCTGAAGATCTCGGACTGTTTAATCAGACATGCATGTGTACCATCACTGTTAACTGCACGGAAGCTGGAGACCCAATTAGTGCAGGCGTACAGAGTTTGTGAGCTGTGGTGCTGTGAAGTGCAGTCCTGCAGTAACCTCAGTGACAGGTGTCACAAAATGCTGGCACTGCTGTCGGGAATGAAAGTCATCTGACTTAAGTGGAAATGCACGGACCTGTTTCCCAAGCCAGTTTGGCCTGGAGCTGGGTTCCTCTGCAGAGTGCACAAACCAGTTTGCACTGTGCGAACCATCCCTTGGGAGCAGACGGGCCCTTGCCATGCTGACCCCTCATCCCTGCGCCTGTGTCCCGGCCACCACTCTTGCTCACCACCATCCAGCCCCTGGCACTGAAATACATGTCCCACAGCTGTTTTTTCATATTCTATTTAACTCTTTTTTTTGACAAAGCACCTCTCTAAGTCAGATTAATGAAAGGAAACAGTCTGCCAGTTGGCCAGTTTTTAGCACACACTGAATGCTGTCTTGAACAGTTCCCATAATATTAATGTAGAGTGTCTTTGTCCTCAGGGCATTTGCTATTATC
This sequence comes from Mohoua ochrocephala, assembly GCA_013398855.1. Lineage (NCBI taxonomy): Eukaryota > Metazoa > Chordata > Aves > Passeriformes > Acanthizidae > Mohoua > Mohoua ochrocephala. Next base: position 7,769 of record VZTA01029340.1, read on the forward strand.
AGATGTTTCTCCCTCTTCCTGCTGCATGAAGCTCAAAATTGCAACATATGCTGCAAAACACATACCTTTTGTTTCTTAACTCCTGCACCCACATTTTCACCTGATATTTATCAGCATAGCTAAAATCAGTCTAGGGCAGATATTCAGCTCTTCTGAAGATACTCTGCCACGCACCTGGGTCTGCCTGGTTGATTGCTCCTAAAGCTCTTGCAACAGGATAGATTTTCCTGCAACCCTTCCTTCATCTCCACAAGTATGCAAAGCAGTGCTTATGTCTTCAGAATCAGGGATTTAGCAGCTGGGGCAAAATCTGCCTAACGACAGAGTGAAGTGGATTTTGTGCACTGAAAATACCTGAGCAGCAGGCAGTGAGACATCTGAGGCAGTGTGCCCACATGGTCTTTGGGACCACAGATGGTCTCTGGGGTGCCCTGCCCATGGAAGGGTCACTGCTGCCAGTGGCTCACCGCTGCCAGTGGCTCACTGCTGCTCTTCTGCCCCATGTTGCCACACAGCACAGTGGCCCGCTGCTCCCTTGCCTTCCACGGTGTCCTGGGAAACTGGGTGGGACATTAGCAGCAGCAGACATTACTGCCAGGCCCATCTACCCACATATAAACCCCTCCACCAGCAGAAGACTGGAGGGAAGAACACTGGGCAGGGTGATTGTGAGCCTCAGGAGACAGTCACGTCTCCCACCGGTACACCAGGATCTGGCAGCATGAGTGACGGCCCTAAAAATCTTCTTAATTGGCTTTTCTTAAAGACCAGTTCTCTGCAAAAATTCTAGCACTGAAAAAGGAAAATCAGTGCGGGTCTGTGGTCAAGTTAGGGTCATGGTTGCTTCAGATATGTCCTGTGACTGAGAGCAGTCACATTGCAGCACTTTTATTTTTTTAAACCTCAGATGAACACTGAATTTTCATGTTTTCTCATATTTTATCTTTGAGAACCAGAGATTACCAAAGATATGGTTTCTCTTTCTCTGTAAGTGGTCACTAGCTATTTCAATCTAGGAAGAAAAAAAAAAATCCTTTGAGAAAAGCAATGAGAAAATCTTTTTTGATGTGGTTTCTTTAGTGGGTATCTAAAGGCAAGTCCTAACTGTGGTCTCCTTAATACCTGGAAAAGCAATTGCTCCTTAATCCAGGTACTTGGAAAAAGCAAATGATATTTTTGCTCTTTATTTTTTCCCTTTTGAAGGGCATTGACAGCTTTCTGTTGCTAAATAAGAGGTGTTTCCGTTCAGCAGACTGAAAGTGGGGCACTGCACCAATCTGTACTCGTAATAAAACGGAACAGTGCAAACCAGATTTTAGCAACTCTTGTAATAGCTGTAAGTATTGCATTTTGCAAAGCAGTGATTTTGTTGGTATGGTAACACTTCATTGTGTTTTAAACAAAGTCTGTAGGGTGATATGAGGACAGGTAAAATAACGCTTTATCTCTGCACAGAGGGCCCACGGAACATCTATACAAATGAAGCTCCTTAAGACTCAAAGAAATTAAAGCCAAGTTTCTGTCCTGAAGGGAATCCTGGAGTAAAATATTAATTTGTGAGTTTTATTGTAAATACATAGGTAGCTAAAGATGCTAATTTTTTTAATGGAGTCAATGTTTTTACAATGGTCTTTTATTTGAAGTAATGGGAACATTGGAAAAGCACTGCTACAAAGTCTAGACAGAATCATAATAAATTTTTCTGAACTGTGCTCACACGTCCTTCACATTAATTTCCATGGAATGTGAGGACCCCTGAGTGTATTGCATAAGCCTTCATTGAAGCAGTAGAAAGTAATCTCTTTCCAAGTCCAGGAGGGCCAAACTCTAACTCATGACTGGTTGTAGGCAGTTCCGGCCAGGGCAGATGCAGCTGAACCTCCTCCTCCCTGAGGTGCAGGTAACTGGGGCAATGGGAGGCAATGCACCCTGAACACATTTGGGGGTGAGAGCCAGCTAGGAAGGGCTGGGGAACACTGGAGAGCTGGGCTGCACAGGGTGGCTGGATAGAGAGGGAGATGGTTTATTGTATTATTGTGCTTTCTGTGTTTATTAATTAAATAAACACAACTCCTACCCTGTGAATTTTTTTACTTACCTCCCTGACTAGGAAATGAAACCTAAAAACATGATTTAAGAGACCAGTGGCCATGTAGCAACAGTATACAACTCTCAAGTTCCAGTTACTGATTGAAAGATGGCATAATACAATTAGAAATATTTTAGCACTGTGTTTGAATAACAAGGAGGAAAGTACATCCTGTTGGAAGATATTTAGGGAGAGAAATTGCTCATTGTGAATTATTTGCTTGATTCCATATAAGATCTTATGCCCATGTGGAATTTGGGATCATAGGGAGCAAGGAAACTAATACTTTCATCTACGATCAATTTCTGTCACTGGCAAGATCCTCTGTGACTGAAAAGAGCTTGGCACAAGGAGAGCATTTTAAGAAAAAATGTTTATAGCAGAGTGATGAACGCTCTCTTGTCCACCACTGTTGCGCCATTCAATCCCACTAATTCCTGTGACATAGCATGAATGAAATTCCCAATACTGGATTACTTTGACTTGCAAAAGAACTATACCATGCAGTAGGGAATGTCCAGAACAGGAGTGTTCAACTTCCCAACCTCCACTCTTCTGTGCGTAATTGACTATATGCGTAACAGGGAAATATTTCTTACCTTCCTCAGACTATTTTAATATGAAACACTTTCATTATATTGGTGCAACCATGTGCATGGGTACTCCTTTTTATTATAAAAAAGATTAATGTGGATTTTGGTGCTAAAACAATAATACTGTTCTAAAACAGCAGTAACTGGCCCAGAGTGAATATTTGGTTAACTAAAAGGTGATTTGATTTTCAGTGCCAAGATGTTTGGAATGTGATGCTGGATCAGATAGGAGGTGACACATGCTGTGGTCCCTGTAGAAAGTGTCACATTGTTCTGCCCATCTCCCGGGGTGGTGGGTTGCACTGATTTCGGTTGAAGAGTTCTGTAGACGTACAGGATACTCCGAACACAGCTCTTCACTCAATTTAAATTTCTGCCCATGTTGGAATGAAGCATGATGTGCTAATAGAATCCTTTTCAGTGAGCTGTTATTTCCCAGGCGAACGTGTATGGTTTATAGTTGTAAATTAAAGTGTAATTCTATCTTATCAATCAGCAAGTTTTGGTAAATAACATGACTTTCCAAAAAGAAAGTCAAGGCCAGAGACATGTGTGGTCTGGGGTTTCTTTTCCTCCTGAAGGCCTGTTCAGCGTGTGGCAGCTGACTGACTTTCTGCGTTGCCTACCTCGACCTGAAGGTAGAACATCCACCTGCACCTGCTGACAGAGCAATTCCCAAGCAGGACTGCTATGCTTAGCCACACTCTGCTGGTGAGTTTGTCAACCATGATTATGCTTATGTTTATGTGTTGCTTCTAAGCAATTTGGCCATTAAGAAAATTACTAGCAAGCTCATGGTAATTTATATGGTTGCATAATATTTCTCATGTACATAGTGTAATTCACCTTTTTAAAAAATATAATATTACATTTTCCAATGAGGGAAATTATTTTGTATCAGCTGCAGTTGGCAGTGTAGAGCTACTGGTCACAAGTTACAGCATTTTGAAGAAATCTAGAAATTCTTGGCTTTTTTTCAAAGAAATATTTCTTTGACCATTTCTTGCCAAGAGTAAGATGACAATGGGTGTTTCTTCTTCCCAATCACACCTCTGCTCTGATGTCCACAAAGGCTTCACCCTGCCCAGGAAGATGATTCTTCAAGTTCTCTTTCATTTGCGGAGCAAATTGTTTAGCAAAAAGTTTCTGCTGTCTGACCTCATGAGTGAGGGGGAAGTGCTTTTTTTTTTTTTTTTTTCCTGTTGAACTGATCTTATCTTGAATTTCGGAGATGACCTTGTGTTTCTGCTGATTTTCCACTAGAGACCTCCATCAGCCCAAATAACCAGTTGTTTTGTAGTTATGATTACTGGGCGTTGCTTGAACAGCTGAGGAGGACATGGCCTTGCCAGTTGGCCTCAGGGAAAAGGTGGAGTCCCAGGTCAAAGGAAAATGTTTCTGTGAACAATTTTTTTTCTCAGAGAAATTGAGGTTTATCCAAGCAGGTGTGTTGTGAGAACCTGAAGAGGAAGGCATTTTTATGCCTTGAAGCAATTGCACAGAGATGGCAAGAATGATATAACCTAAAGTATATCTACCGTTTTCATAATGTGCCCATGGAGGACTTGAAAGAAGGCTTCCTCCTTCTGAAAAAAACAGCCTGTGTACATCCAGCCATCTTACACTGATGAGCTGAAGTGCAAACATGTTCAATTCCTGTAAACTGAAGAATCTGGAAATAAGATTCCCAGTTTACAAGAATCTCAGCAATAACAGGGGGAGGCTGGCTTCCAGCAGCTGAGGTCAGAGCAGAAGCCTGGACTTCTTGGATTGTTTTGCTGGACTGCTTGTTTGAGTTCAGGGCCAAAGTCACTGCTTCCTCTGATGAATAAAACCAGCCAAACCTGCAAGAGCTGTCATGGCTCACTAAGAATTCTGCTTCAGGTTTTTGCAAGTGATTTATCCCCTGAGTTTAAGCTCTTGGTTTCTTGGGTACACACTCGAACAGTTAGAATAGCTCTGTGCCTTTATTTTGGCGTGAATCTCATCCGCTCTATTATCAACGCCAACACTTCCGGTGATTGAAATTACTTTTGTGACATTCTCAACAACACCAGCACTACCTTTAAATGTGTGATAATGAAACAAAACAGCAGTTATCTTTTACAATCCTTAATTCTCTTGAGTGAAAATAGCCAGGAAGCCAAAAGTACCTAAAATGTATTAAAATAACACTATAAAGTTGTTAATGCTTCGCTTCTACAGTAGTTTAAGTCTCAGCTCCTATCCTTGCAACAGTGGTTGCTGCTTGCTCGAAACCATTATATATTTATTCTCCTAGGAGTTTAAAATGTAGTTAAATCAACAAACTACAGCTAAACCCATTGATTTTGTTCTCTGTGTTTCTGGACAATATATACCCCTCTTGCTCCAGGTAGGCCTTATTGCAAAATGAACATTTGGGCTATTTTACATGGATTTCTGTTTCACACAGCTTTTTCTGATAAAGTGCAGCACTATTCTGGGAAACAAAACCCCAAAACTCTATCTCCCTATTTTTAACTGCTGTGATACAGTGTTAACTCCCTGCATTATGCTGAATAGAGGAAAAGGGTGAAGACAGTGTTTGTATTTATATTTCACCCATGCCTGTTGTTTAACCGTGCTTTCTGGTACTGTCTCCCTGCTAACAGCCAAATATGTGTTTCAGTGCAGAAAAGGCATCATTTCAGTGAGATGTTGGAACAGTGACTTCTTTAACTTCATAAGCTCATAATACTGTCTTCTATTTAGGCAGCTGTCTATATCGTCTATATTCTTTAAAAATCTTTCATGGCTTGTCATTCAATAATTACTTTCTTAATGTGCTAGTGAACTTAAGAGGTAAAGATAACTCTTAGAAAGAGGTGATTTGGAAAAAATTTTTTTTGCCTATGGCAACAAGCAAAATTATGAAGATGGGTTTGAAAGCACAGTACTGATTTTAGGGGAAGGCTCTTTCAAGCAATTTTAAACATCTGGAGGAAGATCACATACTTTAGCCAGCTATGCTAGGATTGTACCTAAGAGAAAAAGCAACTGGTAAAAAACCCTATAAAAATACATTTCATGTTTCATAGAGTTCTAGAATGCTATATGATTTATTCTCAGAAGTGTCCACGATCTAGACTGTGAGTGATAGCAAATGTGAGAAATCAGGTTGTTTTGGTTGAAGTCCAAATTTTTTGCCATGTTTTGCTTAAAAGAAGGGTGGGCTCTTGACCTCTACAATGTGTTTTCTGAGGGAATGTGTATACTTATTTCTATACAATTTGGTAACCCTTCGTTGCTCTCAAACGGGATTTCAAAAGAAGTCTTGCTTAAGAGACATACAATAGCCTGAGGAAATAATTTGGTGGGCTCCTTGTAAAGGATATTTTGCCTCCTCTTGGCAGGAATTAAAACTTCTCTTGAGGCTGTTTCAAACAGGGTGTTTAAACACAGGGAATAAGCAGGTGCCTCTAACACAGGGAACTGAGACACATGGTCTAGCACTGCCCAGCTATCACTTCTCCTTGAGTCCTTGAGTGCTACACCTCTAAAGACCCTGATGCTCACGTGGTCTTTCAAGAGTGTCTGGAAGGGACAGAACAGGCATCAGTTTGCTTCACACTGATCTTTGTGGGAGCTGGAGGTAATCATTGTGTGCCAGGAGAGCTTTATCACCTCTTCAAGGCTGTTGATTACAAAGACTGCAACATTCCTCTGCCTTGGGAATGAGTGCTGCCTTTGGGAGAGATTCAGACTTCAGCGGAAAAACAACAAAGGCGTGCAGTTGGTGTAAACTTTAAATTGCTAATCAAATTATTCTGACAGTCAACATCTAGTCCTTGGGAGAGATGAATATAAACCCCATGAATCATGGCAGAAGTCCTGTACAGAAAGTCTCACTAACAGTGAAACAGGAGTGATGCCAAGAGCATGGTTGACAAGAGCCCTCAAAAATATCAGCTTTTGCTAAAATGATAACACTTTGAGTACTTACTGAAGTAAGCATGCATGAATATAATGTGTAGACCTGGCTGAGGTATATGTCTTCTGAAACAAACACCCCTAGCAAGAATGCAAAGGAGACTCTCACACACCTGAAGTTCTTTCTTCCCCTTATTTTCATGCTATTTTGTGCGAAAGTCTCAGAAATTTCATAGCTACTGTGGTGCATTGCATAAAGCAGGTGCCAGTATCGTGGCCTGTTGGGTTTGGTAGGTTAAGCAGCACACTTCATATTGCTTGCAATTTTGCTCTCTTATGCGCTCATAATAGTGACAGGACAGAAAACGTTTACTTCAAGTTATTTTGAAATCTGCAGCTGAGTGCTCAGTGATACAGCCTGTGATAATAATAGGAAAAGGGATGTTTACTGTAGACTATCAACCCTATTCATCTTTGCCCAGAAGCTGCACAGGGTGCCAGCACTGCCACCAGTTCACACAGCAGGGCGGGAAGCCCTGCCCGCCCAGGCAGGTGGGCAGGCAGCCAGGAAGGTGGCCTTTGTCTCGGGGAGAGAGGTTGAGCTGGAAAAATTGCTTAAGCAGGCTGCACATAAAATAGACGTTGTTTTTTTTATAACTGGTGAATGCACTTAAGTAATCAAGTAATTTCAAAAGCATATGTAAAGCTGGACGGAGCAGTGGAAGTGCTAGCAGAGGGTGTATTGTATGAGAGCTAATCCTGCAAAATGTGGCCCTATTTTCTGGCAGACCCACTCCTGATGGACATGCAAGTGAAATAAAACCTGGGGCAGTGCAGTGTTTTTTGTTAGTACGCATGATGTCTGGCACAGCAGCACTGTCATTTCAACATCTGAGATGTCAATGGGCAGCTACGCCTTATCAGCTCCCAAACGTGCACTTCAGACTTTTTCCTTGGGTCTGGTGTTTACCATAGCTGGGGCTCTGGGCTGCTTCTGGAGCTCCTGACTGAGTGAGTGTACTAGTGAATTATGAGCTCTCGAAGAACTTCGGGTATGACACCCTCTCTAGCATGATCCCTGGTCTGGCACCAAGTATGAGCACAGTGTTAGGGATAAAGGGTAAAATAATTTCACGTAGAACTGGAGATTGGAGAACATTACTAAGCACCTCCCTGTCTCCTGGCTGCCAATCTAAGCTAAGCATCAGGGTTCTCAGATGAGTTACTAAGTGGGTGAGGAGAGCAGTCCCACTGCCTACCCCTCGGGTGTTCAGCTGGGTGCTGGTGCCTCAAGGCTGCAGGCAATGAGCAGCAAGAGCAAGCCTCTGCTGGAGGGCCAGCTTGGGGAAAATGAATTAAGCACCTCACCTGAAGGAGACGCATTCTGGGAACTGATTAATTGTACTTCTGGTGAAATTACTTTCCTAACCTATGCTATTAGCAGGTGGTTTAACCACCTCTAGTTTCTCAGTCTTTTCAGACAAGGAAACAGAAAAATTATTGATTTGGCTCTCCAAAGACCTCATGTAGGGTGGACATTTTTGTTGCACTGCAATTATACATTCCCGTCTGTCTTCTACTCAGCGACATTAAGAGTTAAAAACCCACCCATTTTCTTTAGTTTGTTTTTTAATGCCTGCTGATATTTTGCTCTGTGAAAAAAATAATTTCAAAGACCTTGAATTTTTAAAATCAGGTCTCTCTAACCCTCTCTTTGGAAAGTTCTTAAACTTTTCTCTTTCCTTATAAATATCTTTTTAGATTCACTTGAATATGGCTTTTGTTTTTCAGTCATTGCATATTTATGGTAATGTTGTAACTGGATGGCACATAGAAGCCATGTGGTGTACTAATCTGTGTAACTACAGAAATATTTTCTGAAAATGCATGTTCTTAGGTTACTCCAAACTATCCCAATATACCACTCCTTCTAATAAGCCTTACATTTGTTGCAAACATGACACCTAAATTTCTTTGCAGTACAAAAGTTTCCACACTGAGGTGTGAATTCTATTCAGTAATAAATGTTTTCTAACATGAAAATTAGATCAGCTCTTTGCACAGGTCTTAATGGAAGGCAATACAGTATTTTAAATGAAAATGCAAATGATCAGGAGAAATATAGATTATTTTACCACAGCTTCAGGCTACATTATAAAACATGATTACATTCCATTAATCTTTCTATATTTTTCAACATGCTTTTAAAGAATAGGTTTTAGTAATATGGATGTTTTTCTAAGCATTGAGGAAAGATAGTTTATATAATAGTGTGGACACGCATTACTTTCGAAGGGTGATGTGGCTGCTGATTGAGCCCATCAGGTTTATTCTTGTCCATATATTTGACTCTATATTTTGAGTCATTTTTTAAAATGTGAATTCAAAAGGGTATGTTTCTATCCAGAAGAAAAATGTACCATTTGCAGAAGAAATTGCATAGTTCTGGAAGTATTAAGTCCATTAAGTGTTTCAGCAGCACAAGCAAGAAAAACTTTAAATGACGGAGCAGTCATGTCTAAGTAATTTTTTCTTCAAGAGATAAAGTCCATCTCTCTTTTCAGCAGATCTCTGATGTGCTGTGAAATGACAGGTTTCGAGCACTTTCTGTCACAATCTACCATTGTGACAAAATTTGGTTTCTGATACTAGGTTCTTACTGCGTTGTGGTATTTTTCCTTTCAGGCTAAAACTGTGAGAAATAATTTTGTAGAAGTTCTATTACCAAAAAATACCACTGTCGTATACAGGAATTTCTGAAAGAAACACACTGCCTGTTTATTCATTTGCTGCTGGGAGAGATCCCAAAATTATCCCTCTCCTTTGGACAAGTGGGAAATCAGAAAGTAAACATACTTTTGCTTAACTGCTCCATTTGAATACTTATTTTCAGTAGAATAAATGAATAGGTAGAATGAAATGAGGACTGTTACTGTCTAACTCATTTATTTATCATTTTAAATTGTACAAGTTAAAAGAACTAGTCTAGATCTAATCAGAACTATTGAGTTATTTCCCATATTCCTATGAAACAAATACTCAAAAACATGGTGAATTTTCTGCACTAAGTTTGAACTCAGTATTATGGGATTTTTTTTCACCATTTTCCCCTGTATCAACACCTGAAGATTTTCTGACAACTCAGATATTAATTTTTGACTAATTAAAAATTTTTGTCTCTTCTCATGAGGAAAGTTGCTGAAGTTGTTCCAAAAGGCTCATCTGAAAGTAACCATTGTGTGCACAACAGCGCATTGAGGGTCAGTGGTATCATTACCAGTTGTGTCTCAACTGACGCCTGTGTCTGAGTGGTAACTACTGACAATTAATCTGAGGATAACCTGGCATGGATTTTGCTCATTTGTCTTACTCCAGTGCTGCCGCCGTACGTCTGGAGTAAGAGTGTAATAGACTACTTCCCTGGGAAAAGCTCCTTGCTGTTATCTAGAGTGAAGAGCATCTTTCCTTGTTTTGCAGCTAACTGTCTGCAGGAACCTGGTATAAGAAGGATTTTGGAAAACCAAGTACATTATAAAATCAAAGATTCTTGGTTTTAATCCTTTACTTTCATAAAAAAACTGCTGTGGAGCACAAAAGAACACTTTTAGAAACTTTGAAGCAACCATAAGAGGTACTGATCAGTTTTGCTTTATCTCTCTGTCTCCGTTATGGCTGACACTTGAGCGATACATGGCTCAAGAAGTTTCTTCGATAAATGTTTAAGAGTAAGAATCCAAGACTTATTGAATTGGAATTTGCTCATTCTCTTCACTCAGGCTTTGCCAGTGGTTTATAAATCTCCAGAGAGGAGTTCAGATAGAAAACCCCTGCCAGTCTAAGAGCAATATGTGAGTTCAGCCATGGAAGCGCCTCTTTTCCAAGTCCCACGCCTTCATGAAGTGGGTACCTCGAGTATGCATGAATGCTGGCTTTGGGACTGGGGGCTCCTCCCATCCTCCTGACCACTGTGCAAAGCAGAGCTTTCTGCTGCAAGAGCAGGCCTGATGGCACTCACCTGTCTGAGGCTGCAGGTGCCTCAGCACACTGCTCACCTCTGTGCATCCATCACAGCCAGAAAAAAGGGGTGGCTCAGGACTGCATGACCCAGGTGACTATATCCATGGAGACTCTGGAATATCCTTTTGCTTGTACAACATGTGTGAAAGATGAAAATTAAGGAATTTAGGTATATTCAGATGGTGTACATATATTCCTACAGGCATGTGCCCAGCAGAATCGGCAATACAGGAGAAACAGCCCAGTCTGCAGACGGCACCATTCTGCAGGTGCGGGGCGACCGATAATTGTTCTGCAGCATTGACATGAGCAGACAGTCCTTCCAGAGCTAGGTGGGATGCCTGACTGGTATCTGAGAGCCTCAGAATATAAAAACAAGGGAAGTCACAGAGTTCACAGGAATGAGTTGCTAGTTTTGTTGCCAAATTGCTCAGCATTGGTCTCTAACGTGTTTTTGAACGTGGAAGACCAGCTGTCAAGGTAATGATGGAGGAGGCATAAAACAAAAACTGCCATCATTAGTAATTTGGGTATCATGCTGTGCTGTAAATAAGAGCTGGATTTCAGGCTTTGCTGTTCTCAGAGCATCTAGGATACCAAAGGTATTGATAGACATGTGCTTGAAGGCCTCTTGGAAGAGCTTGCTAAAGTGTTTTCATGGGTGATCAAAGTCACAAAGTCACAAAGGCAGATTGATGGACGTGGGCTGACACCCCACAAGGTCCTGTTGGAATACAACATTGCTCTACCTGGACAAAACAGAATTTTATTCTCACCTGATAATTTGGCTGCCAAAGTTTATACATGTCTTTTGTCATTTAGGGACTGTCCTCCCTTTCTGCTGCTTCTGAAGCCAAAGCCAGCCAGGCAGACTCACTCGCAGCAATAGCAGTGGAGCTGATGTTGGGGTGTGTCCTGCAGATTAAAGGTTTAGGAGAGGATGCTGCAGTCCTGTGCGATGGGACCTTGACCATACTTGACTTTCAGAAATGGAGATCACCCTAAACCTATTTGGCTGATATTTAATGGAGGGCAGCGAATTTACTGATCTGTATGTGTTCCCATTTATTATGCCTGTAGCCATTCCCATGATGTTTGTCTGCCAGTGCTCATGGCGAGCGGGGGATTGGGAGAAATGTTATAATGTGGTGCCTCAGCTTCCTACAGATCTTGGAATTACCTGTTGCTCATGCTGCCTGACATATTTTGTTCCTCATGAGTTGTACAGATTGTGCTGCATAAAGTTTTGATGTTTCTTCTGAATTAAGCATTGATTTATACATAGCTTTCTCTGCTTCCCAGCTTGAGATGGTAGATGGCTGATGATTTCTGTTATAAACATTTCAATAAAATCTTTCTATGTGTTGGCATTTCCCCTTCATTACAGCTGGGTTGGCAGCCATAAGATTTTTATCCAGCACAGAACGCTATAAAATTGCAAATCTCTACAGTGTAAAACTTAACATGCTCATGGTCAGAGCTGCCAAGCGCTATCAATAAGTGGGAGTTTTGGTCACTTTCACAATTCAGAATAGTGTGGGAACAAATATCAGCATGCACATGAAAACTAGCTACATTAGTTAAAGGGTATTTGGATGTTAGTCACAATTTGAAAGACAGGAGAGGGTATAAGGTAGTACCAGTGACAGACCTGCAGTTTGTGTTCTCCTTCCCGATCTTCTCCTGCCTCCGCCTGTGCAGGCAGCAGCACGTGGGAAGGGAAGAATTTGCCTGGACCCTTTGAGCTCCAGAGTTGTTTGCAGCCCATCACTTCCACATCTTTGTCTGCAGGTTGTTCTCACTTTCAGTGCAAATGGAAAAAAAGAAAAGTGGAGATCCTGTACCTTTGACTAAATATTCAGAGAGACAATTGTGAGATAAAAGCACATACAATCCTACCCCGAACACTGTGCAGTGCTGTGACTGTAATAGAAATCTGGAGCCGACCATGTGGAAAATGTGGAATAAATATAGAACAGCTGCAAGGCAGGAAAGTGTACTGCCTTGAGAGGAGATACAGGACAGAAAGAAATGCATGTTTAATCTAAATAGGAGTTACTGATGAGATCAAATGAACGTTGCATGCTCTTGACTATCATAAGGCTGTCATTTGGCTAATTCATGGCTAGTTCTAAAAGGAACTCATAAGAAACTGAGTTGAAATATTTTAACATTTGAAAATTTCCACATAATTCTTTACTTTTACTCTAACAAAGTTTTCTGGCTATTTCTATCTATCCAGGGAATATCCTTTCCACGATGTGACATCCTTTACAATAAAAATTAAAATCTGTATTTTTTGCTGTCATTTTCACGAAAAAATAGCGGTCTTAGTTTTGCTAGCAATATATTCATAGCAGGAGACAAGTTTCCTTTCCTAAAAGGGAAATTTGAATCTTAGAAAAGAGTACACACAGGTTTTATTTTGCTGCAATTAGTTTTTTTTCTCCCCAGCTTAATTGTCTGTACAAAAAAAGTTTTATAGACCTCATCACATAAAACCGGCCTTTTCCAGCATGTTTGCTGCTCCAGTGCCTGAATGGGCAGACCTCATTGCTAAGAGAGTGCTTAAAGCCTCCTCCCTTAGCGTTTCTCATTGAATGTGGAAAGCACTGCTCTGGCAGAAAGCCACAGAGAGGTATTTTGGCACTGGGAAGAGAACAGGAAGATGAAGCATTCTCCTCAGCCTCCTCCACCCCTGCGATCCCCATGCTTATTTATTATCAGAAGGACTCTGTTGAATACAAATCCACATGAGGGCCCACACATGCTTGTCCTTCCAGTGTTCATAAAGGCGTTAAAATGGAAATTCATATAAAAAAATGAAACTCTTGACTTCATCAAACCATGGGTGACCAAAGGTACTTTTTTCTACCCAACATTCTGGTGTAGTACTGGAAATATGACATAGGCTATTGATTTCAGTAAGTGCGGATGGGTAGTATAATATAAAAATCCTTGGGTCAATATTTAACCAACAATAGCTTTGAGAATCTGATTTCAGTGAGGCTATATTTAGATGTTTCTTTACAGCCTCAAAGGAGATTAGAAATACCTATTCATATGTTGATGTGGGGAGGTATAAGTAGTATAAAGTGAGTTTAAGCTGGTATGAAGACAGAAAATAGAATAAGAATAAAAGGTCTGTTGCAGGCAGCAAAAGGAAGAGGCCTGAAGGGAAATCCAAAAGAATGTCATAAGCTTCTTTAAAGGACTACTGAAAAACAGGCTTTTAGGAGAAATAGTACATGAAATGCCTGGCAATGCTGCAGTGAAGATAATCTCTTTTTTCCTTAGTTTAACAGCCATAGAGGAGAGGACAGCAAAATTCGACCACTGTTCTTAAAGAGGCTTTTCTCCCCTCTGGTCTTGAGTGGAAAAAAAAAAAAAAGGATGGTGCCAACAGATGGGTCAGCGGGAGACCCTGCCTGTACCAGCAGCACCCAGTACCCTCACCTATTTTGGTGCTTCCCAGCAGTGCCTGGTTTATGCAGATGTGTCCAGGTCTGTGCATGAAGTGCTGTGCAGCCTTGCTCCAGAAGAGGGGACCTGGGAGTGGGCTGCTGCCTGAAGAATTGCCGAAACTCTCTCACAACGTCTCCCCCAGCTCCCTGTCTGTCAGATGATTAGATGTGATTGGGTGGCAGAAGAGTCAATGGGACACTTCAGGAAGGAAAGGAGCTTTCAGATTCAGAGAAGTTCATCTGTCTGAAGGGTGACCCACAGCAATTCTTACAGCAAGGAGTCTGCACATGTGATGTGTTTCTTGGGCTACAGCTTGCAACATAATAAAAGGTTATATAAAACTAAAATGAAAACCAGCCTATATCATTACTTTTTATCATCTGGAGAAAGTCTTCAAAATAGTCTAATTTTTAACAGTTTTCTTGTTGCTTCATAGTGCAGTCTCTCTAGAGTTGTTTTCCTGCTCCGAGTGATTTTTATTGCACACTAACAATCCAGCACTTTCAAAAAGCCATCTAGGAAAGTATGAAACTCTGAAACCCTCTCAATTTCAACTCGCTAAGTGCAATTGCATAATCAGTGGAGAAACTGTCTGAGCTGATTTGAGTACATTCAATGCACTCAATGTAATACAACGAATGTTGGGTCTTTGCTGATGGTATAGGACTGGTTAATTAAAAGGAAATTTCTAAATTGGTATGCCTGTCTACCTTTACCACTTTGGTATTTCTACTTTCACCACTTCACTGACAGAACAAGAGGACAGGGTCTTAAGTTGCGCCAAGGGAAGTTTAGGTTAGACATCAGAAAAAAAATTTTCACTGAAAGAGTAATTGGGCACTGGAATTGTCTGCCCAAGGAGGTGGTGGAGTCACTGTCCCTGGACGTGTTTAAAAAAAGACTGGACGTGGTACTTGGTGCCACGGTTGATGAGGAGGTGTTAGGTCATAGGTTGGACTTGATGGTCTCAAAGGTCTTTTCCAACTTAGTTCATTCTGTGGTTCTGTGGTACGGAAAGAGCTGGTCATACTCAGAGCAACAGTTTGTTGTGGAGCCCCTTGGTGAACTCAGCAAGCTCCATTAGGAGTATGTTTGAAGGAAACAGACTTTCATAACCACGTTCAGCCCTTACTTTTACTTTCCCAAGTCCTCTGAAGTTTGTACACAGTCTATGAGTATGAAGCATAAATTAGACTTCAGTTTGATAAAGTAATGAGCAAACTTCAAAATTTGAGAAGTTCAGTTCAGGCAAGTGTTGAAAACCCAAAGGTTTGCTTAGATCTTCTCTGAGCTGGCCTGGAGTTTAATGGGAAATGTCCAACAGCCTACTTTCTTTTCCTCCTGAGATTTTATATGTGCTCTCTTCTCAGCTGCTCAGGGAACAGAGAGTGCTGAAATACTCAGGGAAAAAAATAAACTTTAAAGTACTGAATCTGACTCTTTTAAATCTCAGAAAAGGTTATTGGCTTTCAAGTGGTCATTTGAATCTGTGTATCTGACCCTAATAAATATGCTGCACAGCTGCCCTTGTGTTATTTCTGGGAGATCTTCTCTTTTCAAGATGAAGCCATCCAAGAGGAGAAATGATAGCTTTTATGGATGCTGAGTAGGGTTTGGTTTGCTAATATTTTCTGGTGTTCTTTGCCTTTTGGTGGTATTACTACAGCAGAGAGTAACGGCTCTGGAGAGGCAGCTCAGAGCTGTGCTGAGGGCATCCACAGCCTAGGATCTCCAGCCCAGCCCTAAGTTACAACGTAGGTGTGAGTGCTCACAACCTTGATCCCAGCTGCTCTCAAACCAATGTTCGAACCCCCTTGACTGGTAGCAGACTTGCCTTGCTGCCTTATTGCCTTGCCCTTGCCCACAGCTCCTGGCTCACCTTCCCTGGAGAAACAACCAGGGAAGTCTGTGGATCTGAGGAATATCTCCCCAGCTTGACCTTAAAGATGTTTCTTGACTTCTCTAATCACTGTAGGCCTTCTGTGTTTCATCCATGCTCAGGTGCTTGACACTCCTGCTGCCAAGTGTCTCATTTGAAAGTCACTATTCGCTTTAGGCTCAATCCCTTCCATCCATTAATGAGCAGGTTGTAGATAGGAATAACAACAGTCCCTGCAGTATTGGACAGATGCAACGATAAGGTCCAAGAGAAAAAAGGTCAGAAACATTTCTTACAGAATCTTTTCTGGTTCACAAGGACATATTTTTACATATTTCTGTGGTTTTATCTATCAGTGTAATAATTTGCTATGTCTTTGGAAGAGACCATAATCAAATACTTCTTTCCTGGCATATTCAGCAAAATTTTAATCACTATCTTGAATTTTACACCTGCAGAAGCTATCTGCATGACTGTTTTTTCCTTATTTCATTAACTAATTTGATTTTTCTTCCCTACTTTTTGCATAATTGATATTTTGTTAGAATTGTTTCAGAGCTATCATCTTGAGTGCTGGTGATGAATCTTCTCTTCCCTATAAGTTACTTTCTATGTGTCTGTGTGACAAGTATTCCAGAGATAAGAGTTTTCCTGCTGTCTTTCTATGATGTGCAACGGACAATAAACACTGTCACTGAGCATTTCTTTTCACTTCTGGGAAGGAATGGCACATTCTGTACTAAATTCTGCATTCATGGAAGTTTAAAGCAGGTGAATTCTTCCATTTGCAATATAACTATAACGAGCAATTACTAGGATATTTATTAAGATTGTGGAATCTTGTTAGTATAATTTTGATATTGAATCACCTATACTGTCCTTGTTTTGGTCTCTTAAACCTCTCTTGTGCTGACAATTCCTAAAGAAACATAAAGAAAACCCTTGAAGAAGTTGGAAAATCCTGGTGGAGACAGACTTCCACCATGCCTAAGGAAAGAGCTTCTCACTTGACCTCATGGTTGAATCCAAATTCTGGTGCCGTCTTCTTAAGTAACAATTCTGGTCCTGTTCCTAAAAGTTTGAACTCAGATGTACTCTGATGAAATCAATAGACACTTTTTAATTGTAAATCGGTATAAATGCCCATGTTTAATATCTGATATGTGTCATATTCCACTGATTTCACATTTTCCCTTTGAGGAAAAATTAATCCCTCTCCATTTCTTCCTGTTAATGAATTTATTTTAGTATTAAGAATAAGAAAGGTAATGAAGCTCTTCTATTTCCTGCAGAATAATTAAAGATTCATTGGGGAGAAGGAAACATTGTGGAGCCCATTGACTAGGAGATTCACAAAGAAAATTAAAAAACAGAGTTGAAACCCCAAGTCCAATTAATATTTATATATTTTATAGCAAAAAAGAACAATTCCCACTGGGGAAAGCCCTATTTTAGACTATCCATTAGTTTTGCAGAGCTGTTAAGTCCCTGCAGGTATCTAAGCCCTTTGGGCCTGAAGTTTCCTCCTCTCAGATGAGAAAATTCAGTTCAAATTAAACAGTTTAGGTAAGTAGACTACAGGAGATACATCTTTCTGAGCTGTTTTACCAAGGCAAGCCCCAAATGGCATTCTGACATGGGGCCTGTGTGGTTGTACTCTCTGTGGGGGTAATTTGAGCCCCCTCCCCAGGGACATCTGCCCCTCACAGCCCCCACGTTTTGGCGGCTGCTCATCGATGCTGATCAGCACCCTGGGGAAAGCTCCTGGGCCTCTCCTTGGGTTGCACTGATGCCAGGACTAACAATGGTGAAGCCTGGAGAAGCCGTGGTGAGCTGGGTCCCAGACAGAGGCCTCCTCCCCTCAGCTTTGGCACTGGTCTCTGTTCGTACCCCGGTCTCTGCAGATATCCTTCAGCCAAACACCACACACAGCTCGATAGAGAAAGCAGGAATGCCAGTTCTGCTATAGTCTTCCTCTCAGAGACTTGCAGAAACACATAGGGAAGCAAAGGGATGGATAGAATATAATTTAATTAAACTCCTTCATTTTCCCTCCTTTTGCTTCCACTCATCTATACTGAACCACAAAAAGGATCTTTGAATTGAATTATAAACACCTCTTTAATGTCCCTTCATTCATCTGGATACCAGGATACCAAAACCCCCCTCAGAGATGAGCTGTGATCTTTGAAGTCTAACTGTTTTTAAATGCAGGTTTATAATGCTACGTGAAACTGAAAGGCTGCATTGCAGATTATTTTATTAATTTCACAGTAAATTTGCCTAACTTGTGAGTAGAAAGAATTTTATTCCTTATCTATTAGTGCTGAAAATCAAGGATCTGAAATCCAAATGGATGTCTTTTCTACCTTAATAATAAAAGTCAGTACTTTGCAGTCAGTACCTGCATAGACAATTATCTCTCATTCATGTAATATAATACGTGAAACAGAGGATGACAGTCCACACTTCTGGAAGGATTTTAGCTTTTCTTAAGAATATATTTCTTGTATTTTTAATGCAGAGAGATTAAATACAGGTAGGAAGTGTGTTGGTAGAGCTGCTATTTTTACATAACCACTTTCACTGAATAAGGTTTTTAGATTGCTGAGAGTGCATAGATGTATGTACAGATCAGAAAGACAAATACATTCACAACAGGCACTTAAGTTTTACAAATTTTCCTCTGTCTAAGATATGTAGGACTTAGCAGACCTAAGACATTACTTTGAAATATGTTTTCAGTTCATGCACTCACATCTGTGTAGAGCTTTAGAACTCTGAGTCAACTCAAAAGTTCCTATTGTCAACACAATGAACAGATGCATGTGTAACTAATCTCTGCTGCATCACCTGGGATGGCTATATCTGATGTTGCTACCCCAGATCAAAATCTAGATCTTGGCATTAAAAACAAATAATTCTTGTTTATACAGGCTCAAAAAACGTCTTTATAGCATGACTCACAATCTGGAACTTGATAATGACAAAATATCTCATAATTTGTCCACCTTGAAACATTTGCCATTTTTATTGCATGTTTTCTCATGGATTAAAGAGCTTCTGTGATTAATAGCTGAGCCTTGCTCCCTATTATTTGAGATGTATTTGCTAAATTGTCGAAATCCAAGCCTAATTTGCAGATTAAAAGTAATCTTTGACTTCTGCTGCCTCAAATGAACATTGGCTATGTTGGCGATGTCACGCCGGTGTACAGTGGGTACTGGTAACAAGTCAACACTCACCGGCTGTTGCCATGTAACAGGATCTTAGATAATGGAAATATTTCCTGCTCTCCAGGGGATGCCATTGTGTGGGAACTACCCATGAGGGCTGGCTTTTGATGCCAGTCATTCCAACCATTTCTCATTCTGGTATTTGAGATGCCACTCATAGGCTGGGCCCTGCTCAGTTCTATTTCTGGCTTTTCCATTGACTCAAGGACAAGGAAGTTGGTTAGTTTTTTTCTGTCCTTTGTTATCTTAGAGTCATAGAATGGCTTGGGTTGATTGTCACTAGCATTTTAGCAGATCTGGTATTTAAAACAAGTCAGTGACATTTTACTAAATATATAATTTGTCTGGAAATAATAATCTTGCATACAAAAAGAATTCAGAGCTGTGAACATTTTTTTTTGTTTGTTTGCCACACCTTTTCCTAGGAAAAAGAAGCCACTTTTGTCTAAACTTGTTTTAAAATAAAAAAACATTTAACTTCCAAAGCAGAATTATTAATCAGAGAAATGAGTCTTCCAGGAAGACTAATCCTTTGGGCTTCAATGCCCAATTACTTATATGAACTGTAAATGCTGCAGAAAGAGAAACAGAGAAACATAAACTTCCACGAAGATTTAACGTTGTTCTTTGCAAGATCGCTGATCGGGAGTTTGTGGTTTTTCGTGCCTGTATGAATGTAATAGATTTGGAAAGCCCTCAGTTGCCTCAAAACAGAAAAGGGGAACTACTAAAAATGTGAAGTTTCAGAGGGTAAAAAACCTATTTTCTTTCACCTATCTTAAATATTTATTTTGAGAGGTAATTTGTGAATGATTTGCTGATGTGTTCGAAGTGCCAGGGGCCCGATTACCGCATTCACTATTACAATACTACGACTAGAACAAGTTACAGATTTTGGTGCTAAAATAATTATTATTTCAGAAAACACAACAGCATCTTCTGTCATCTTCATCCTGAAGCAGGATGTTCCCCCAAGCACAATTGAGAAATAGGACTATAGATTTAAAAGCTGGTGCCTAGTGGGAAGCCAATTGCTTTATCATGCCAATGAGAATTACATTCTTGGTTGTCAAAAATCTAGTTGGTTTCTTGTGTCACTTATGTCATCTATAATACTTTACTGAATTTCTTAACAGTGAAGTAATCTGTTGGAAGGAAATCTATCTGAAGGACTCATATCCACAAGCTAACCTGTAAAAAGGCTGAGAAAACAAATTTAAAAGCCATTAAGCACTCATGTGATCCTAAGACATTGGCTTTTTCTAGTGAGCAATTTGGTGCTTCTGGAGCTGCCAGAAATTTTGCTGAAGCAAGAATAGGACCGGATGATGGAGATGAATCTTTGTATTATTCTCAAAGATTAAGTGACAGATGCATTGGGATTGACAGAGATGGGCTGGGTGGGCTGCTAGTGTCTGAGGCTGAAGTGGGAGAGCCCCAGTCCTGCCAGACCACAGAAGCTGTCTGGCTGGGCATTCATGCTCCTCCCCATGCCACTGTCACCGCAGGGTGGGGTGCTGGCACAGGAACATTTTCCATCTGGGCATGAACAGATACAGCTCATGCTGAAAATAGAACAGAGCAGAAATTTTTATCAGTGTTTAAGAGAGGACAAAATACTTTTCTTGTAAAATTGAAGATTTCTCCAGGGAAATGCTATTCGAGGCAACTAATTCAATTTTCAATACTCCTGAGAAGGAATTTCTGCTATCCACTTTAGAAACCTGTTTGCATTTTTTTTTTTAACCATCATCCATGGTTTAATGATCTCTCGTCTTCCCTCTTCCATAGTGCAAACCTGTCTAAACTGTGTAGTTATGCAGTGAATGAAGAAAAGTAGAGGAAAATTGGAGCTACTGGTACAAACAAATGATGTTGAATTGACTTGAACAGTTCAGTAAACTGAAAACCAAGAATGACAAATTACATTAATTGGATTAAAGATGGTTGATGTTCCCATACTTTGAAAACCAAGTTTTGCAGAATTTCTCTTTTGTCACATTTTTTGGGTTTTTAATGGTACAAAGCCAAGCGTTGAAGTGCTCACATGGATTCAATGTTTTAAGAAAGAATTGACTAAGAGTTTAGAAGTTCCACCATAATTAATAAACCTGCTTTGTACTACACTGATGTAAGAGCTATTCCTTTGAGTATTTTATAGCCAAACATTCAAGTGTCTTCAATTACAGACAATAGCCCCAGGCTCTCTGGCTCCTCCTAGCAGAGGAGCAACGCTCTGGAGCTTGAGTGCAGAGATGGGGTAGTGGGTTAAATCAGTCTAATTCGGGAACAATGTCCCTCTGAATAACGCTGGGAACAGAACTGCTTCTGTGGCATTTTGGCACAATTCACCTTTCCGCAGGAGTGCTGGGTGTTGGTGCTGACAGTGGCCTAGGACGGCACGCCTGGGTGGAGAGACAGTCCCTTTCTCAGTGTACATCTGGGCCCGGCACGGAGCAGCGTGCCCACCCTTGCACTGGTTTGGGGATGCTGCTGCACACCTGCCCTCTGCCTCACAGCAGCGCGGCAGCTCTTGGCAGTGTTCATTGCTCCCAGCCTCGTGTTTGTGGGGAGGTCTTTGCTCCTCGGTGCTCAATGTCCTCCGTGTTTTGTGTTACTCTGCACGAGGCACGGCTGCTGGCAGCCCATGGTGAGAGCCCTGCACCACAGCTATTTAAACAAATGCTTCTTTACATGCCATGAGCATGGCAGTCTGTTAAACCCTATGGAGGAGGAGCAGAACTTTTCTGTGTCATTTTAGATAATTGCAGCAATTCAGCAGCTCAAAATGGCTCAACAAATATTCCTGCTGTTCTGTAAAAACCTTAAAAGTACATTTGCACATCCACATGTCTGAGTGGGAAGAAAACGATTTACTTCTAATTCAGTATAATTTACTCGTCACTATGCCTATCTCACTCTTGGAAATAAAACCGGGGTTCGGAATGGAATGCAAGTAGGGGGGTTGGTGCAAATGAAGCCATTCATTCATCAACAAAAAGTGGAATACGAGATTATTTTGCTAGAATCTTGCAGCACATAAAACTGGATAGGGAAAGAATAAATAGTTCTCTATATGTGCCTTTATCAATGGTGGGTTTTACTTTATCATTGCCTTTTTTCCCCCCTTACAAATAAAACCCATCAAAGAAGAAAACAAGATTAAATGAAAGAGTATTAGTTTCTGTCTGACAAATGTTTTATCAGTTACAGACTGTTCAGATAGTTATGAGAACATACAATGCAGTAATGAAAGGAAAATTAGCTTGCCTTTCTATCAAGGAAACAAATTTTGCAGGAAACAATGGGCTTGTGTTTCAGCAAACAGTCAGTACTTCACACTAGCAGTCAAAGGTGAGCAGAGAAAATGACAGCTAGTAGCAGATGTAGGAGAGAGGCAACTGGCTCGGAGGAGTTCTGTCTCTGCTCTCCGGGTGTAAGAGATTTGTGTTGGGTTAGTCCACCACAGGCTTATCTCAGCACACAGTGGTTCAGAGTAACACTTCTCAGAAGGCGTTGTTTGGTGTTTGTGCTGTAGCAAAGACCTTTCTGAATTGTGTGACACTGGTCTGAGTCAGCCGTCCCTTGTGCGTGTTGATGCAAAGATAGGAATTTTTCACACTGATTTCTGCCTGCACTGAGTCTGACCATGAAGCTCACGGAGGTTTGGTTTCTGTCATTATTACTGTTTGATGTGCTTTTTCTCCAGTTCATGGAGAAAATTGAAGGAGTCGTTGAAGTAATGAGAGACCTGTGTCAAGCCCACCGAAACCATACCTGTAGCTCACTGCATGTAGGAACAGTACCCAAAGTGGTGTGCAGAAAGGCACTCCTAGTGCTAGCTTATTCACAGAATCCCTTTGAAGAAACTGTTCCCAGCAGAATGTTTTGGATTCACGTTGGAGCACATTGGTGTGAAAGACTGGGGACCAGAAACTGAGAAAGAAAAGAGCTGATTTGTCTGTCTTACTGGAAGTCCCCTCTGTTGGTTCACACAGAGAAAACTCCTATTTTGGGTTCCATCATTGGCCTTTCATTTTTTTCACCTTATATGACATTTGAGCAAAGTCTTCTGTTTCCTGTGGTGACCCTATCTCAAAAACAACAGATCTCAGTTCTAAACTAAAAGGCTGCAGTCAGCTCTGTGAGCAGCTCCCACTCCTCTGATGGTCAGACTTCAAGACCTGATGCCACAACCTATCGAGAAAAGTGGTGTCTGTATGGGATCAGAACATCTGCACTGGTAACTGAAACAGTGGTGTTTGCCAGGGAAATAACATCATCATCAGGAGTTCCCTGTGGAATACTTTGCGAGCAATCACTTTAAACTCACTCTGTTTTGGAGACCACAAGGAAATACCCTAAAGTCGAAGCAGGCTTTTGTAATGCAGCAGTTCAACAGAGCCTCCTGGGCAGGAGCAGGTGATGGGTGCAACAGGATCTCAACTGAAACTCACAGCAGAGTCTTTCAGGACATTGCTAAAGACTTTCCTGCTTAAACCAAATGAGAACCTCTTGACTGTGAAGTAGTACAGGCAACGTAGAGACAGCAAGGACATGTGAGCTTGGTTGGAAAGTAAGTGTGGACATTGTGTGCCCTCTGATGCAAGAGGGACAGGGCCTACACAGGCAGTTCGGGTGTGTAGCAGCAATGCATTAAAAAAAGGACAATTTGATGATTGTTTGGGACAAGGTTTTTAATCTCCTCCCCAACTTCCATTGCTTCAAGGAAAACAAAACCTATAGATTTAATTTGTTTTTTTCTTAAAAATACCTAAAAGAATGGTGGGCACTTAACCAAAAAAACTAATACCGGGTTTTTCTTTGATGTATATTTGCAACAAGAGGAGACATTTGGTTCTCTAGGTGGGAGTTACCAACTTCAACTTCAGGTACTACAGCAGAAAAGAAACCTGTGAGTAATTAATTTTTGTGAACAAAATGGTTTGTCTGCTAATGATATTCAGCCAAACTCGCTGAAGAAATAATCCGGTGTGTTACCTCTACCCTCTCTTGCAGTGATGCTGTTTTATCTGTATTTGTTTCAGTCACTGCTTCAGCTCAATTATTTGCATGAAACGAGCTCTCATTTTTCTCAGTACACTGGAGCTGAACATCTCCATAGCAGTTTCCACTCTGTTTTATATTAGTATTGTGCAATGCCCTCTTCATTTGTTTATAGTTGTGTATAATACAATGGCTTTCAGTGAGACTATAAAAGGGAACCTAGCAAACATCATTTACACTTGCTTCTTTCTTCAAAAATATAATGACAGAAGAAGTAGAAAAGGAATGCCAACAGCTCAATATCACTTATTATAATATTGCTTGTATTTTTCCAAAAGTGTATTAATTTTCCACAATTTATGTAGATCATGTGAACTCTACATGACCCTTCAGCACCCTGCAAATGCAGTACACCGTGGAAAAATACTAACTTTGGCTCATTAGCACAGGTTGCTAGATGCCCATTCAGTTTTCAGTATGACATTTTGTTAATGATGCCAGAACTGTTTTATATTTTAAGTTGTATATTTTTCCTAGTACATGTAAAAAGAAATCCTTTATTTTCTGACAAAGTGCAGCAACTGAAACTGGAAAGAATGGTTAGCAGCTCTGGAAAATAACTTGTCAAAATGCCCTTGATGTAAATCTTAGGAGTCTTAAACTTATGAATACAAAGATATTTTTAAGAATGTAGAGCTCATGCATATAAATGTGAAGTACAACTGGTTTTCTTTTAGATATTCATTGGTTATTTATTCAGACTTGAAAAAGGTGTCTGTCCCTCAGTTTTCTAGCCCTAGGGTTAGACTGGCTCTTGAGAGACACATAGTAGAAACCACAAGTGCAAGACAAGGACACATTAATGCCTTAAAGAATATATTGTTGTTAGCAAATATTTAGTAATTTCAGCTGTTGGACCAGTTACATAAATCAGACAATATTGTCTTCAGAAAGATTCACTGTTGAAAACATATATCCTATATGCTAACAGAAAAATATATCCAAAACCCTGGATGTGAAAGTATAAGAGAAATGTAAAATAACTACAAAAGCATATGATCTGCTAGCTTGCCGAATAGTTCTACTATTAGTGCAATGGCAGCTTTTACAGTTTCAGAAATATGGCAGTCCTCCGGTGAGAGCCTCTCTTAGTGCCTCCTATCAATTACTTACCAAACCTGCAGTCTTCTGAAACATCAGTTCCTTAAAATGATGGTGATTTCTGGGCTGATTTCTTACTCTACAAAAAGATGCTGAGGGCTCAGGTGCTGACACTGACCACAACTTTTGCATTGACTTTGAGGGAAAAACCCCCCACACAGAGGCTTAACTATTTTACAGGATGTTTGGATAAGTAGTTTTTGCATGGTAACATAAAGGCAAGTGGATAAGGGGGAGGTATCATGCATAACAGCCTTAGTATTCAAATGGAGATGTGGATGTGCCTGACAATACACAAAATGGTCAAATGTCTTTCTGTCTCTAAGTTTACGGTGGAGTGGTTATGACATATTGGTAAATTAAAAATAAAAAATCAACTGCTTTAAGAGAGGCCTGCTCAGAACATTTCCAGAGAAATGCAGTGCTCTTGAAAGCACTAATAAGCGCAAGCTTAAATGCTTTTTTGAAGTGAGCACATTCTGGTGTAGTTTTGTGTGGAGAGGAAAGGAAAGAAGGGCTGTGCTCTATTATCCCTGTGCTACAAGAGTAGAACTACAACAATGAAGTCTGATAGAGCTTCCAGCTTGACCTCCTACAGAAGTATGCTCAGTCAGTGGAATGTCTTGTGTTTGCAACAGCAGTTTAAAAAACATAATCTCATGAAAATGCTCAGAGATAAATCTGAAGTGAATGGATCTCAGCTGCTGACCAGGAACAGGCTTCTCCAGTTGACCCCTAAGATTAAACAAAGACAATACTCTTACAAAAGAGCTCTTACTGGTCACAGAGCTCAAACCACCAGTTCGATTCACAACTTGACATCTGGTGACACAAAATTTCACCATGGAGGAACCAGTTAGCATGAGAAATCACTAATGTTTGGTCATGAAAGAATTGATCTCCCTCTGTTGACTGTTACATATTTTTAATGTTGAGCCGTACTTGGTTTTTTTGATGGACACATTTTTAAGCCAGATCCTACACAGGATTTTGGCAAAAGCTTTTGTCAAAAGCTTGTTCATTCACATTTCATTAAGAAAATTACTTATTTTTAAAAATATAATTAATCATTACCTATCACGGTTGTTAGTAAGAACTAGAATAGTTAAAATATACAAATCATGATGTTGCAAAAACTCCCTTCCCCTTCTTTGTTTTTATTACTGCAGTGGTTTTTTTAAAACCTGAATTTATTGTATAATCATACGTTGTGGCAATAAAGCTTTAGTTTGCCCTGCATGTTTATCTCATTTTAAATTTTAATTGTGTTAGTTTCTAAGATGTTAAGGAAGTACTTAAATAGAGGTGGGACCCAGATGGATTAATGAGATCCACAGCTGAAATCTTAGCATACTAACATTAAGAGCATCATGACATCTTGGCATTTGGTGAGGAAATTAAAAAAAACCCCAACCTCTCACTTGCAGATATGAAATGAAAATGTTATATCTCCTCTCACGTATCCAACTGCACCAGCAAGTGAAAAGGTGTTAATAAGGAAGAGTATTGAGCAGGGTGACTCTTCTAGCTGAGAAAAACAGGATGTATTTATGCATCATTTCCAAATGGAGTTCTAGAGAAAGAGTAGGTAGCAAAAGGACCATATGTTCTAAAAAAAAGAACTGTGAGATCTCACATGGCATAATGACAACTGTGGGAAGGCATATTTATTAGAAGAAAAAAAGAGTAAATATTCACAGAGTAGAGTGGATTGGTTCTGTTCTAAAGATTATAACTCTCCCTAGGCTATTTGTCTTGGTTTCATTTCCCTTTGAAACACAGTGTCATTTGTCGCATTTGACTTTCAGACTGTGTTGGACCCAAGTTCATGAGAGTCCCTGTTAGGTCACTCAAAACATAGGCAAAACTAGTGGAAGAGGGATGGTTTTGGTTAGCAGTACTTCTTCTGAGTAAGTAATTTGAGTGATTCATTCCTAAGCATTATCATTTTTATTCTCGGTGCTGGAGGGGAGGATTGGCGTGACAGCGTGCTATGAATGCAGAGTGCTGAATGCAACTTCAGACTGTGTCATAATGTGCATTCCTATCAGAGAGAGAATAAAAACAACTTTGTTGCATGAATTGTAGAAATAAAAGCCTCAGGTTTTTTTTACTGATGCAAATGGATACAAAACTTAATATTGAGCAGCTCTATTAACCTGTGCGAAATGACTTCGCTATCCTATTCCCATCTTTTCTGAAGACTTTATACTTCTTTGAAAATCTTGGCAAGAAGTAAAATCAAAAATTATAGCAGGCAAAGGGCAATGCAGAGGGTTGGTCTGACTGACTGTAAAGTATTGCTAGGCTAATCTGCACAGGTTTGAATTGCAGTTACTTCTGTTCTCCCATCTTTGGACATCAATTTAGATGTATGCCTTCTGTTACTTTTCTTCTCCCTGTTTATCACCAGCATTAAACTTCCAGGAGGGCAAAGTTTGATGCCTAGCTTAAAGCAGTAAAACAAATACAAAACAGACTCTGCATTCCCCAGGATTTCAGTGCTTATTTGCTGACAAAACAACAGAACCTAAATCTAGCTAGGTAGCCAGCTAATTCAATTCATGAGAGGATGCAAATCTATTTATACAGAATTATATTTATGACAACAACCTATTTTGGAGACAGAGAAGCTCATGGAAGCACATGTGTTCAGTGCAGCAAAGTCCCAGTCTTTAACTATCCCTCCTGATTCCAAAACAAACAAAATATTACACGTCCCCTCCAAACTAGATTTTCCAAAATAGACAGCCTGTTTGTTTACCCGAACTGCAGGCCAAAAGTCTTTTAATGTACATTAATGAGAAGGTGGAAGTAATTCTTAATGGGATCCTGACCTAATTAAGAGAATATGAAAAAATTCCCTTGGGTTCCTAGATTGTATGTAGGTTAAACATTCATTCTCAGTCCCTCATGTCTCTCTCCACTGGGAAGAATATGAATTTATACATGGATTTGCATTTTGAAACGCAGCTCACAGAACAGACAACTCCTTTGACCCTTTGCAGGTGAGGAATCCTCACTGAGCTGCTGACAATTCATGATACATCAAGCACTATGGAACACATCTGTCTCTTTCATAGGAATACTACTTCTGCCAGCTGTTAACCTGGCTTTTGATTAGTCAGTGGAACAGAAAAGACTGAAAATGCAGCAAGAGATGAAACTGGCATCTGTGAGACAACAGAATAATAATGTCTGTTATAATTATGCATAATGACTAGGTTGAAGTTCAGCCTTTCCTTGCAAGTCTTATTTCTGAAAATATTCCCAAGACTGTTTCCTTCCTGCTGTTTTTTCTTCATTTCTTGTGAAACATGAACATCTTTGTGAAGGTATGCTTCATGTTCAGCCCTACCTGTGGGAGCAAAGGAAGGATGCATAGTTCATACCATTTACCTTATTAAGCATCTTTCAATAAATTGGAACTTCATCCAAATAATCAGACTTTTTCTTCAGTAATTTCTAAATATTCATTGATTATGGATGTGATTCTGAAGCTTTGAAAAGTAGAAAGGCTTCCTACTGTGTCCAGAGAGTTTTTATTCTGGTTCCCCACAGGGCAGGCACTGACGTTTAAGGCCAAATCAGTAATGGGAACGTACTTGAGTCTGGTCGGGTCACACTGGATAATACTACCAGTCAGTTCTTGCAGCTTCTCAGCAAAACATGTTTATAGAGATGTTTCAATAAAATAAGGTGCTGTTGGTAAAAAATCATTGCAACAAACTTTGGATAACTTGACATTTTTCAGTTGCTCTTTTTCCTGACACGTTAGGTTTTAGGGTTAGTTTTCAATTTGAATTGGGGACTGAGGAACACATAGGGAGCTTAATATTTCAGTGGTGTTACGAGCTCTTTAATGGAAGTTCTGTGAGGGTATGTTATGTTGACAGCCTGGGGATCAAAAGTCAATTGTGTTTAGTCTACTCCATGTACTAAATGTTCTTCTTGTAATACCAGTACATTTTCTAACCTGTGACATCTCTTCCAGCATCAGTACCCACCAAAATACCAAAAAAAAGATGAAAAAACCCAGTAAAAACATCCAGGTAGCAAATATATGATGACAAAATTTAATTTTAAGCCAACTTCATACACCATTTCAATGCTTAACTGCACCCTCTAAGGTATGGTCAAGCTCTTCTGAAGTGTTAACAGAAGTTAATATTGTAGGCGAGTTATTAATAATGATGCATTTGTAACAATCAATAAGAATTGTTTATAATGGAGAACTAGGCTCCATATATAACTAGGTTTTCATGTCTGATTTTTAATGAAGTGTTTTTCTTTTGAAATTTCAATGCTTTTTTAAGTGACGAAAAAAAAAGAATGAAATAATATAGCTGGATATGCTTCAGTGGTGACTCGCCAGAGCTACCGTTCAGTTACATCATGTCCTTCTTCTCTCAGGGGCACAGGATTCCCCATTGGGACTTCAGCTTCCAAAGCTGAAAGGTTTCTACATATTTCTACATATTACTCACAGGAAAGCTTCTGAGTTGTCACAGGACATGGAGTATGAGTTGGAATATGAAGCTTCTGTCATGTAACTCATATGAAGCACACAAGAGTTTTTCCAAATAAAAATATTTGTATTTTAGCTGGAGTGTTTCAGTTTTTGAGTCATCATCTAAAAATTTAGGATTTCAAGACAAATAAAAGAATACTGGTCACTCAAATGCAATCACTTTTCTTTTTGTGTCACAGCAGCTTGCTGTGACCCAGGCTGATAGCTCTGCACAAAAGGCAACTTACCACGACTGGTATGTTTACTTTTTTTATTACTCTGCTCTTCAGCATTTAATAGGACACGAGGCTGATCCGATTATGTGCCCACACAGCACGTACAAGTTTTACTTTCTATTGTGACTTCCTGTAAAACTTTGAGTGTTACAGAGGATACAAAGTTTCTACATGGAAGTATGGAGACTTTCTCTGAAATGGACTAACTTATTTAGCACCTTTTGTTTACTTATTAATGAGAATGTCTAAAGCAAGAAATATCAGGAAAAAAATGTTAATGGCTGAGGCGACTTATTCAAAATAGAGTCTCTGGATAACTGCAGGTGCTAAAGATGGGATTCATCTGACCCATTTTAGAAGTTAACTTTGATGGGATGAGTTGTGCCCTGCAAGTGTTTCTTTTTTTACAATGAGCAAAATAGTACAACTATTTCAGATGTAAGCCTCTGTATTTTATCAGCGGAATCCCACTGTTATGTTGGAAGGCTAAAGATTTTATTTAACAGAGAATGGAAGAGAACAACCGCTCAGGGTCTTTTGCCCTCCTCATCTCTGGAGAAATAATAAGCTGAGGACTGATGTGGGCTGTAGAGATAAGATCACTAGTTCTTCTTACAAAAGAAACCAAGGTAAATCACACGGGTCAGATTGTGAAAACAGCTACCACTAATGAGCAGTCACATTAACTATTACAAACAACAATGGGAATGTTTCTCTCAGCAATGCTTACAATCTGTCCCCGAGATTTAAAGGGAACATTGGAGGGGAAAAAAATAAAACAAAAGCATGGATCTGGAAGGGTGAAATTAAAAGGAAAGAGACAAAAAATGGGAGAAGCAATAGAGGAGAAAGTCTGAGCAAATGGTAAGATTGAATGCTGAATTTCATGCTTAAGATCCTGAAAAGCTTATGAGGCTTATCTGAGATAGGAATGGAAAGTAAAAGAGAGGAGCCTGATGGAAATTTCATGATTATAACACGATGTAAATTATGATAATTGTCTATTTTTTTTTCCTTTGGACAAATTTTATTGAGCCATATCTAAATTAAACTTTTATAAAGACTTTTCCGCATTGTAGCAGAGACTTTCTGATCACATTATATATAGAGAGAGTATTTACTGCTTAACACTTACCTATAGTATTGAAGAAGTGCCCAGTCTTCCTATTTTATATTAGGATTTAAACCTCTGCCACCTTCACAAGTGCCTTGACAAGATGATTTGGTTATTCTGGCACAAGATACTCAGGGATAATCACATGGCTTGACTAAGGCAGAAGTGTGCAAGAGATATCGCCAGGAGACTCCTTGGACTAATCCAGCCCTCTAATTATTACGCAGGTCAGCAGCGATAAACTAGATAAGAGAAGACCTAGGGCAACCAAAAAGGACTTCAGAGCACTGGGGCAGCCAGTTGAAGGGACATGAGCACAGGTGGTGATTTTCTTAACTCCTTTGGCAGCAGGGAAGCATGCCAAGAGGAAGAGGAAAGTCCATCTGATCAACACATGGCTTAAAGACTGGTGCCATTGGTGGAATATTGGGGTTTTTGATCTTGCAATGGTTCATACAGCACCAGGCACGCTGGAGAGAGATGGAGTTCACCTGTCTAAAAGAGGGAAAAGAATTCCAGCCTGTGAGTTGTCAGAGCTGATTGAGAAGGTTTTAAACTAGGTTTGAAGGGGAAGCAGATAACACCAGCCTATGGGTGGCATACTGCTGTTGGGACTGAAATTGACACCCAGGGAAGTGCAGCTACACTGTACTGACTCTGGTCTGTGCTGGCCATGCTGGAACACGCTTGCAGTATTATGGACATAACCCAGGGACTCTTGAGGTAATATAAGCCAACAGGGAAACACCAGAGAATTATTTCAAAGGAATTAAAGTGTGTTCTTCAAGGAAGGTGACACGGTTGACAGCCCAGCTGAGGTGCCTGCACACCAATGCACACAGCATGGACAGCAAACGATCAGCTGGAAGCCACCATGTTGCTGGAAAGCCATGACCTTGTTTCCATTACTAAAACTTGGTGGGATGAGTCCCATGATTGGAGTGTGACTATCAATGAGTACAGGCTATTCAGAAGTGACAGGAGAGGAAGGACAGGCAAAGGTATTGCCCTCTACATCAAGAATGATTGAGTATGAAAAGTTGTGTCTGAAGAACAGCCATGAACAGATTGAAAGCCTGTGGTAAGAACCAGAGACTGAGGTAACAAAGGGATCCTTGTGGCCAGCATCCACTACGGGCTGCTTGAACAAGGGGAGCCTATTGATGAAGCCTTCCTGCGCCAGTGACAGGAGGCACTGTGTTCACAGGCCCTTGTCCTGCTGGGGGACTTCAACTACCCCAACATGTGCTGGAAAAGAAGCATGGTGAGCTGTAGACAATCCAGGGAACTGCTGGAATGCATGGAGGACAACTTCTTGACCCAGGTAATAGACAGCTCTACTGGAGGGGTGGCATTACTGGACCTGATGGTCACCAGTGCAAGTGAGCTAATTAGGGACACCAAGACTGGAGGCAGCCAGGGCTGCAGTGATCATGCACTGGTGGAGTCGGCAGTCCTGAAGGGTATGGGACAGGTAAGGTGTAAAGTCAGCCCCCTGAACTTTAGCAAAGCAGACTTCCAGCTTTTCAGGGAGATAGTCAGGAGAGTCTCCTAGGAGACTGCCCGCAGACACAAGGGAGTGGAACAGAGCTGGCAAATCTTGAAGGAAATCTTCTACAGAGTGCAAGAGCTGACAAACCCCAGGAGCAAATCGGGCAAGGAAGGCAAGAGACCATCATGGCTGAGTATGAACCTGCTGGAGAAGCTAAAAGGAAAGAAGCAAAAGCACAGGCAGTTGAAGCTAGGACAGATGTCCTGGGAAAAGTACAGTCATGAAGTACAGTTGTGCAGGGATGGAGTCAGAAAGACCAAGGCAAAAGTGGAGCGGAACTTGGCAAGGAACACAAAGAATGTCAAGAAGGGCTTCTATGGGTATGTTAACCAGAAAAGGAAGGTCAAAGAAGGAGTAATGGCCCCTGTTAAACAAGGCTGTAAAACTGGTAACAAGGATGAGGAGAAGGCTGAGGCAAAACCAGTATTTTTGCCTTGGGCTTCAGTGATTGCCTCTCTTCCCACACTTTTCAAGTGGATGGACAGTAGGATGGGGACTGGGGGGGGGGGCAAAGTTCCTTGCACTGTAAG
>VZTA01029340.1:41622-64967 GCA_013398855.1 Mohoua ochrocephala
TCTTCATCAATGACATAGACAAAGGGATCGAGTACACTCTCAGCAAGCTTGCAGATGACACCAAGCTGAGTGGTGCAGTTGACACACCTGAAGGATGGAGCTATCCAGAGAGACTTGGACAAGTTAGAGAAGTGGGCCCATGGGACTTTTATGAGGTTTAACAAGACCAAGTGCAAGGTGGTGCACTTGGGTCAGGGCGAACCCTGGTATCAATCCAGGCTGGGGAATGAACAGATTGAGAGTGGCCCTGCTGAGAAGGATTTGGGAGTTCTGGATGAAAGTTCTGGATTATTCAGGATGAAAAACCCACCACGACCCAGCCATGTGCACTTACAGCCCAGAAAGCCAAATGTGTCCTGGGCTGCATCTAAAGCAGCGTGGGCAGCAGGGCGAGGGAGGGGATTCTGCCCCCCTGCTCTGCTCTGATGAGACCCACCTGGAGCACTGCATCCAGCTCTGGGGTCTCCAGCACTAGGAGGACATGGACCTGTTGCAGCAAATCTGGAGGAGGCCACCAAAATTATTAGAGGGATGGAACACCTTCCCTGTGAGGAAAGGCTGAGAAATTTGGGGTTGTTCAGCCTGGAAAAGAGAAGTCTTCAGAGAGACCTACTGAAGCCTTTCAGTACCTGAAGGGAGCATACAAGAAAGATGGAGAGGGACTTTTTATGAGATCATGTAGTGACTGAACAAGGGGGAATGACTTCAAATTTAAAGCGAGGAGGTCAACAAGGAGGACAGTTCCTCTTTAATGTTGTTTGCCTTCATCCTTCCATGGCTCTTGAAGACTTGAAACCATGCAATACACTAAACTGGGATGCAACATTCCTGGAAAGAATACAGAGGTTTCCAGTGTTTGCAACTTGCCATCAGTAATTGCTGTACTCCATCTTCTCTCCATTTCTAGGAAAATACTTTTTAACAATTCACTATAAATTTGTCCTATAAGCACTTTAATCGAATGGCTGTTGTGGACCATGGAATATGAATCTGATGTGTGCATGTATAAACCAAAAATTATTCAACTAAAGGAAGCTGAAGTCTAGTGAGAGTTTGGATGACGTGTTTTAAAATAGAATGATACAATTAAGCCTCTTTCTTAAAGAAAGGAAAAAAAAAAGAGGTTCTTCCATTTTAAATATTTCATATTCATCTGGATTTATTTTCTCTTCATCGCTGCAATTCTTCCAGCACTTTTGATCCCATGTATTTTTTTCCCTCCAAGATTACCTGCTCTCTATACTCTCCTCAAGTAGTCTGAGCAACGAAATTTTCAAAAATTCCATTTTCCTATGTTTAGTCAGTACCTGATATTTGGAAACTGTGTGTCATAGATCAGGAATGTGTCTGACTTGGAAACCTGAATGCAGGCCCCAGTTTCTGTACATATTCACAGCCAGGATTCTGGCCTGCAGGACATCTCATTCCAGCAACTTCTCTTATCCAAATTCAACTGAATTTCAAAACAGACACAAAAGTAGCTGGATAAGTATAATAGGTTAGCTTTCTGCCCTTGTTAACAGAACCTTTTTTTTTTTCCTGAGCATGTGTATTCTGTTGGAACTAAAATGAATGTGATAATCATTGAATCAACTCAAATGACCATAGCAGAATGGAAGACTGATCCAGCTGGTAAGGCTCCTCACCGCCGCTCTCTGTGACTGATATAAATTCAGCTTTGTTGCATTTTCTTCCTTGCTTCATTTTACATAAATCTATCTGAAGCAGAACAAAGCAGGGTATTTCCTGTTAGGTTGTCTTTTTCTGTGAAATATGTTGGATGCAAATGAAGATATACAAGGTATTATATATATCCATCGCACAGCTTCTGTCAATTTATCTTCAGGAAAAGCTAAAAAGAGCAGCATGGAGGATTCCCCGGGTGTGACAATGTACAGGTAAGATAAAGGCTTCCCTAAAGCAGCAGGGTTAACTAGGTCCTGAGGATTAGTTTTCCAAGAGTTCATCCTTTTGGTATCTCTTTCTCACAGTTCTTACTGAAAATTAAATTAACATTATTCATGAAAATTACCTCGTTTACTGGCTTTTTTGCTTACTTTAGTACCTACAACCATATGCACAGCAAAGAATAAATCTTCTACATTTAATTACTCTCTCAAGAAGTCAAAAGAGGTTTCAGAGACAGCATTTGATTTCTACGGGAATAAAAAAAAACATGAAAGAGCTTTAGCTCCACGATTTATTCTTTTTGAGTTCTTTATGACTGTTTCTTCCCAGACTAAAGCTAACCATTGTGTTAAACAATAGAGAAACAATTTTTTTGACTATGTCATAAATTTTTATTTTACTGAGACTTAATTTATTCTTTTTTCTGGGGTTTGTTTTAACCAATTACAATTTTGTTCAGTTTTACTTAGGAAACGTCCCTTTGCTTTGTCTCTTAATATGTTACCATGCAAAGAAGTCCAATCTTCATTAGAAACAGATTCTGAGCAGACTAGAAATAAATGAGTAATGGAAAACTAGGTAGGAGCAGGATGTAACTACAGGCCATGAATTTCCATGAGTGAATGCAAGGATGAAAGGATTTGGTTTTTCTAATCCATAACACGAGCTCCTTGCTACTCCTCCTTTAGGCCATTTATTTTTATCAGGGATTTGGAGGAGCAGACCTTGACTTCACCGTTCTGCATAACTCAGCTGCCCATAATCAAAACAATTGGAGTAGAGACCCTTGTAATCAGCACCAAAATTAAGTAAGTGAGAAAAAACCAGAAGTGAAGAGGATACAGACCAGAGCAGTTCAAGGTAGATGCTTGGACATCTTCCCTTCACTCACTCCTCTGTGCAAAAGACAATTACTACCAAAAGGACATGATTCTTCAGACATTGTACAAGAGAGGTAAGATCGCAAGAATACTAGATTTTTTTTCTTCCAGTTTATTTAATGGACTGTTTTAAATTGCAAGAAAAAAAGTAGGTATGCATTTATAATTTTTTGCGATGGTTCAAATCAAATTTCAGTTTTATTTGTCATGGCAAGGAGGAGAAAGGAATGGGAGCTGAAGCAGCTGAATTCTCTAAGTATAACGACTAGCAAGCAAAGGAGAAAGAGAAGGGACACTAGAGTACAGTGTCTGCAAGTAGAAGAAATACTTTCTTAAAGGGCCAGAAAAAACCACAGAAAAGCAACGCAGCTTGAAGTCAGCCTCCAGCATTTCGACAGGTGCTCAAAAAAGTAAAGGTGAGTTCAAACAAAAAATTTGAATTAGAAGTTCACTGTGAAGTGTAAATATTGGTGTCCAGAATTTCACCTCGGCTAAATAAAACATGACAAATTTCAGAAAACTTCAAACACAGCACAACCTTTCATTAAGGCTGTTGAAATTTTAGCATTTGGAAGAAAAATAAAATAATATGCTTGCTATTAATTAACTGGATGATTACCAGTAATAGAATTTTTAAAATTTGTTTGGGAGTATCAGCAACATTGTGTGATTATAACTACATAAATTATACAACAACTATACAATAGTGTCCTTGATTTCATAGTTCAATCATCAGGGACTACTTTTATCAGCATCCCATGGTGACTTAACGATTTTTCATCAGCCTGTCCTTTATGATGCAGAGAACAGCTGCTTTTATAGATTAATTTTCAACTTTTATAAAATTAAACATCTGATTTAGAATTTATTTTCACAACATCCCTCAATACTGTGACAGTTCAGGGACAAATTACAAACTTTTGATAAATAATCAAAATTGTATTTCACCTTCTGTGTACGCTACTGGCCCAAAAATAAATTTATTAATGATGAACATAGGTAGAATCTGATTTTTACTGTACTAACTGGTCCCCTTCTCAACTTTACTCAGCTGCAATTGAATAATTTTGCATGTATGTCCAGCAGATAACACCACTCTTTGCAGAGGTGCTTGCTAGGCAGAGGAGACTGGGCTGATGATTGACCTTTTTTTTCTGCATTTCCATGACTCTGAGGGTATAAAAGATCTTTAAAATGTTACCTGTCCCTGTATGGAAACACCATCACAAATGCCCCTGCCATGTGGGCACCATAGGGTGAGAAGGAGCTCTGCAGGGTGACAGAACAGCTTCTGGAAGGCTTTTCTGACACACAGAAGCAACCTCACAGTGTTTCAGTGCCACAGCTCACTCTCCTCTTAGGGCATGAGGAAATATTGAACTAAGGAGGAGAAAGTGTGAAAAACCAGAATTAATTTATAGTTGGGCTCCTGTCTCTGTGGAGGAGAAGATGATAAACCTCTATTTTGCCCCATTTCTATTTGTTTCTCCAGACTATGTCCTCTGCTCCTGCACAACAACAGCAGCTGCCCCTTGATTCTCTCAATGACAGATCAAGATTAATGACAGGTAGACCTGCCAGTTAATGAAATAGATTTTAATTTTAATCCCATGGAATGTAACTTGATTCAATAACCATAACTTGGGAACTTATGATATTACATTGTTTTGGGAATTTAGGATAGGACGTGCTGCCAGTCACCAAATGTATCAGCTGGCTTAGAGAATTTTGTAATTATTCCAAGACTTAAATTTTTTTACTGAATAACTTATGTAAAAATTCATAAGCAATTTTTATGAAGTATTTAATTCTGAAAAGCTGAACCTTTCTTGGAAATCAGGATTCTGTTTTCTGTTCACTGGATGGATTAGAAGAGAACAGAAGCTAAAACCCCAATTCTAAGTGATTCTAAAATCAACATTCTCTTGAAAATAGTCTCTTTAACTCTTCACTTAAACTATTAACTTATGCAAATGTTTCTGCCAGTAAACTGAATCACTAGTATATTTATAGAAAGCAGATATTACTGAATGATTTTTCTTATTTGGGGTGAATATCCATAAGCATTTTGAATCAGGCACCTTGTGCCAATTGCATTGCAACTTTTCTTACAGAAAAAAAATAAGATAGTATGGCTGGGTGTGAAAGTTATGTGAAGAATTTCTCACATTGCAGCGATTCAAGGAATTAATAATGTGCTTGAGAGTTTTTTCGAATGAATTTACATTCTGTCAATTAATGCTGAAATAATTTGAAATGACTGGCCCAACTACTATGCAGGAACATGCTCTGCCATTGCTTGATATGGCACTTGGCACAGTTCGAGCACATACTGTGGCACATATTTTTTCTTGCTTAAGAATCTGAGAAGGGCTTCAAAATAATGAAGAAGGAGTATATTTATTCCTATGTTTTCAAGTGTTTGACAGCTTTCTAAAGCCTTATGTTCAGTAAGCAATCTGTAAAGACCTATTTATATGTCATATTAACACTCTGTTTAGAGTTTCCTTTAAAATATAGATCAGATTTTATAGCTGGGAGACTCTATTGTATGATCTGATTTCCTGTCCAAGATTTTTTTGAGGAAATTATTGCTCCTTGATCACAAAGCATGTGTTAGAAAAATCTGCTGCAATAAGTGACTAATATATGTGATGAGATTAATTGCCGATGCTTTATGAAGCTGCAGTCCTCTACTGTTTAAGAGGTCATTTTACCCCAGCAAAACTAAAGTTCAGGCGGAAGAGAAACAGTGCAAAGAAATACATTTTCCTTGTAATTAATCTAATCTCAATTTTTAATATTTTAACATATAAATTAAGGTATAAATTAAACTGGTTCCTCTACTTTTCCACTTTCAGTAACCTCAAGATTTGAAGAACTTTTAGTCAAAGTTTGGGTATATAACAAACTTGATTCTCCTCTTAGAGCAGAAAGCATACACTTTCCAACAGTCATGTCACGCCCTCATAATGGCTCTAGAAGTTAAGAGAAAACAGCACATTTGAAATCTTACAAGCAGCGTTTCCAAGCAAAACCAATACTTTTTCTGTTCTTTAATCAGGACAGTCATTGAAGCTCATGCTGCAGATCAAAGACTGTTAAAAACAATACCCTTTTTCATAGATTTTAAAATTTGAAAACAGACTCCCTTCCTGAGTAGGTCTTCATAGTATGTCTATGAAAGTAGTACACTACTACTAGAAATCCATTTAATTAAATTAATAAAGATAGTATGTGAAACCTATAAGCAAGGTGACACATGACACTTCTGGGAAATATTTTTTGAATCATTAGATAATGAAGAAGTTCCCTTCTGACTGTTTTAGGTATCATTTATATTACTGTTAATGATATTGGACAGGCTTACTTAGATCTCTAGGCAATGTGATCCATTATGTGTCTGCTGGTTACTTTCTTGTTCTTTAAGAGCTACAGCTTGCAGTGCAGGCAGCTATGTATATTTTGAGAGCTGATGCTCCTTAAGTGCCAAAACCTAGAGTCTAAGTTACGTTAAAAAATGAAAGCTAAAAATTTGTCACCAAAAAGGAAATTTGATGCTCTGCGAATCATAAAGAGAAGCACAGAACTGAAATGCACCAAGAATATTCTAAGGTCAATCTCCTTGCCCCAACTTCTCCAGTTACCAAAGTGTCATCCATTGTTGAGCTTTGTCTTCCTCTCAGAAGCCTCCAGAGGCCCTCCAGAATGCTTCTGAACAAACTCTCTCTTACAGAGCTTTTGCAGAATTTGTATACTCTTTTGGAATTATGCGGTGGGGAAGGAGATTTGATCCTGGCGCAGTTGCCAGGTGGTATAATTCAGAGTGCAGAACTTACTCTTTGAAGTGTTGTAAATTGCAGAAGTCATACATGAGGTAGGCACGGGTTACATCACGGGTTACATCACCAGGCTCTTTTTATGCTGGTTTTACTCAGCACAAATCAGCTTTAATTCTGCAACCATTTCCTTGAAATGAAGGTATGCACTTCAGCTACCTCTGCCAAGACGTCGTGGAGTACATTCTCCTTTTCCCTTTGTGGAAAAAGCACCACAAAACAAATACAAAAACCAGAACCCCAAACCAACAAAAAAAACAAACCCAAACTTTTTTGCTCCTAGTTAAATTAAATTCTAATTAGTAATATGTTTTGAGCATTTGGTGATGTTCAGGGTACTCTGTATCATGAGATATTCAGAATCTTGCAGAACTCTTTAGTTTCAGAGGAAAAAACTATCTTTGTATTTGACAAAAAGAGAAGGAAGATAGAAGATGTGAAATGTCACACTGCTTAAAATAAATCAGAAATCTCAAAAAAAGGGCAAACTTTATAAAGATGGAAAGATTAACATACACTTTTTTTCCTAAATGAAAAAAAGTTATGATTTTTCTCTATATTCAAAATCTTGCTTAGAAATTCAGCAATACTATTTTATTCCAAACTTGCAGAGGAGATCTGTAGGATACAGAGGGATCACATACGGCAAATGAGGAAAACTGAGACTGAGGGGCTTCAAAATTCTTTTAAAACAAAATTTTACTCAGGATCATAGATAACAGTTGTGTGTAGCAGCTTGTGATGTTTGCTAATGAAACCAAAGGTGTGGAGTTATGCTTGAGCTACCAGTACATTAAAAAAAGGCAGATAAAACATAACTATGCACTTATAAATGCTTTACTGGGCAGAGACACCAGCAGCACAAGCAGCAGAGAAGGAAATAAAAAATTACAGAGTGAAGACACTATAGATTAAGTCAGACACAAACCAAATGAAGGCTACGTTTTTTTTCTGTCTGGGTTGTAAACCATGATTAATCAATTCATGGTAGGATTTGAGCTGTCTTAATTCATACTTAGTAAAAGAACTAGAAGGACTGCAATTACAGAATATTGGAAAATAGAATATTTTCAGAAAATAAAAATTCTGCTTTGGCAATGGCAAAGCCTGAGTTGAAGAAGTTGAAAAAGAACAGTTCTAGAAGCTAGGGGGGGAATAGCTGCTACCTTCTTGAACCTGAACTTTGGAACCATTTGCCCGTTTCCTTCATTTCTCTGAAGCTAAACACAGATTCCATTTCTAGCACGGCCAGTTTAAAAAACTCGTTTTGCTGAAATGTTCCCCTTAAAAGAAAATATAATCATTGCTCTAAACATAAAGCAATCAGCAAAAAACCATTACCCTAACATTTGCATTATCACGGCTATGGCTCCCCAAAACTCTCAATACAGAAATTGCTGAACATCTGATTCTTGCTCTTCCTGTCTGGTCAAGGGGCAGCAGGGCCAACAATGGTAACCAAAAAGGGCAAGACGATAGTCTTATTGTCTTTATCCTTTGGCAAATCAGTTTTCATTTGGGTTCATATTGTAGGAATCCTCAGAATGAGGAGAAGACAAAAAGAAATTGAGGAGAGAAAAGACCTTCAAAACACAGAGAAATTGAGAAAAGAGACCTTCAAGATAGAGGAAAGTCATGAATTTTAAGAAAAAGCACAGTAAATCACTAAGAAAGATCAGTTAGAAGATGATATCAGGAAGAAATGGAATTTTGTTTCATGTGTTTCCTTCTCTTACTGCTGAAATGGCAATAAATAACTGATTTATTTTAAAAGTAAGTGCAGGAAAGTGTGGAGATTGATAGGCTTAGTCAGAGATCTCTGGGAATAAAAAGGGTAAAAGAGTGAAAGAAAGATGGCAACATGCAAAAAAATTACTTCTCTAGTGGCAAAATAGTTTGCCTGTATGCCCAATTGCTTGCTGACATTCCAGGAGTGCTGGAGCCAAAAGGAATCTTTTCTGTGCACAGAATGTATTTTGCATTAGTATTCTGTGTATTGAACAGAAAGTTTTTGGAAGAAAAACATGTGAGAAGAAAGAATTAGACAAAAATTAATAAAAAGGGGACATTGAAAATTCAGATCTTTGCAGGACCATGCTGCATATAGAGATATAAATAGATACGACACTTAGACTGATATGGTTCACCTTCCCAAAATGACCTGTGAAGAGCTGAGCATATAGGACCAATTAAAAATAAAAATTCTTGACAAATAGACTGAATGAACACAATTATAATGTTGTAGTGGAACAAAACCAACACAGCACTAGCAAATATTAGCATTACCATAATATATAGCCTATTCTGTAACATAAACTAATGGTACTACTGTTTATTCTAGACAGCTAAGCACTGCTCTTCATGTCAACATGTAGTATAAAAATTATCCCAAACTAAATATCATTTTCTAAGTGAAAACTTTACTCACAAACCTGGGAGAGTAAACAGAAACTAAAAATTGAACATCAGAAATCTTGCATTTCTTTCATGCTGTTCAATGTCTTGTAGCATCTGTATCTCAGACTCTAAGAATCATAGGGAGGCGGAGGCAGGAAAGGACCTTTGGAGGTCACCTTGTACAGCCCCTCGCTTGAGGAAGACCGCCTAGAGCAGCTTGCCCAGGACCATGTCCAGATGGCTTTTGAAGGTCTCCAAGGACAGAGACTCCACAATCTCCCAGGACAACCTGTGCCACTTCTTGGTCACCCTTAAAGTAAAAAAAGTGCTTTCTGATACTCAGAGGAAAACTCCTGTGCTTCAGTTGATGCCCATTGTCTCTGGTCCCATCACTGGACACCCCTTGAAAGAGCCTGGCTCTGCCTTAACTGCACTGGTCCCATTCTTGGTTTAGTTTTTGTTCCCAGATTTGCATAATAATTTTCTAAAATTTATATGAGTTGTTCTGTCTGTCTTTGTATCTCGTTCACTTTGATTTTCCAGCTTGTTTGCCTTGAAATTAGTCTTCGAAGAGCCAGTTTTTGCTACATGCTTCTTGAATCATAATATACTATGCATGCCTATGACACTCCTAAGTTAATATTTTCAGGGGTTTTTCAAAAAGACTCTGTTGGGATGGTATGATCTTGTAAATGTTCTGTGAATGAATTTAGCTCTTCCTTAATCGTGACCACCTATTAGTGCTGAACCCTGAGCACACTGCATTTTAATAAAACGGAGATACCTCAAGCAAACAAAAGTTCTCTTCAAGGAAATTCTGCAGTTTTCTTTCTGTTGCATGATGATCAGAAGTGAATCACTGTGACTGGGGAGGAGGAGGGGGAGGAAAACAGAGAGAAGCTGAAAGAAAACAGACTAATTCTGATTAGACTTGCAGTTGAAATAACAGAAAATTATCATGCCAACATCTCTGTTGTTTTTAGAATAAACATTGCAGTTCTGGAGTCTGTAATTAACATTACTGTGGATTGCTTCAATGCAGTGTATTTAGCTGTGGTCTTAAATGGGAATATGACCAAAATATGGAGCAACAGAGCCTAACAGGAATAGATGTGCTATATCCACAGAAACACAAGCAAGCATTTGGTATAGGCGCTGTTTCTCTGATCTTCAGCACGATCCTTCTAAAACCATTTAAGTTACTGATCTCAGTTCATTAAAACAAGGAAATGGACATGGTGACTAAGAGGCCTTTTCATTATTATTCAAACCTCTACCTATTGCAGTAGCTTCCTGCTCACAGATTTTTCTTCAAGTAGAAAAAGGGCTCATCCTCTTCCCTATAAACTGTCATTTAGTACTTCAGTCTTTCCTAATGAATCAATCCTTCTAGACATTTTCCCATCAAATTCTTTCCATCTGTCTGTCAAATAATCAAGTATCTGGACTTCTCAAGAGAAGATGTTTATTTTCACAATTACATGCCAACGTTTATAAATCCAGAGTGTAGGCAGTGAGCAGAAATGGTTTACCTTCAAAAACTTGTATTGAGTCTGGATAACGTGGAGTTCATTTCCCCCATAGCAGCCCCCCCAGTGCTGTGCTTTGTGCTGGTGGCCAGAAGGGTGTTGGTGACACACCCATGTTTTGGCTGATGTGGAGCAGCACTGGCACAGCATCAGCGCTGCCTCTTCAGCATCCCCCTGACCAGGAGGCTGGGGGTGGGCAAGATCTTGGGAAGGGTCACAGCTGGGACAGCTGATCCAAAGTGACCAAAGGAATATAACATACTGTATCTAGTCGGAAATAAAAGATAAAAGGAAGAAGGAGGCGAGAGAGAATTCCAAGCAGGGTCAACCCACCACAGTACCGTCCTTCCTATTTTAAAGCAGTAGATAGTAGGTAACTGTTTTTTGAATAAGATATTGGCAAACTTCAGTTCCTCTGAAATAACTCTGAAACACAGGAGTCCCTTTGAAGGCCCGTGAGTGGTAGCACAGAGATTGCCAAAGTTTGGTTATCTAGACAGACTGAAAACAGAGAAACACATTGCTCAAATTCTGAATTATCCAAAGGAAACAAGACTAGAGATGCTAATGTGAGGATAACAACTACTGATCAATTCATAAGTAACTGATGAT
The DNA here is from genome assembly GCA_013398855.1 of Mohoua ochrocephala. Taxonomy (NCBI): domain Eukaryota; kingdom Metazoa; phylum Chordata; class Aves; order Passeriformes; family Acanthizidae; genus Mohoua; species Mohoua ochrocephala. The sequence goes on from VZTA01029340.1 coordinate 52,789, forward strand.
GTAGAGAGAAAGCACTTCTGGTCCCTTCTTCAACTAAACTCTGTGCCAAGATGGAAGATTTGAAAAGGCATCCAGTGCTAATTTCAAGAATGGTAGATTGACAGGTGTTATTTTATTTATTGATTACACCCATATTTTAAAATAGGCATTAAGCCTTAATGCATCTATTACCGCTAGATGCCAATAAGTGCTTTCCTTCTAAAGAATTTCTTCTTCTGATGGTAAATACTTACAGATTTTGAAGAGTTCACCTCAACATATTCTTCCATTTGCTTTAGAAAGATTTATTTAATATTTTCCTTGAATGCATATCTCAGCACTTGATTGTAGCTCTTTATTATTCAAGGAGTAAATAAGAGAAACACACGTATTTTTGAAGGACTGAAAAAGTCTTGTTAGATAAAGGCGACAAAAACCAGAGAAGGAATCTCTATCTTTCAAGTGGTTCAGAAGGAAGAACTGATAGCTAGGGGTTAAAAATAATAATTAAACAGATAAATCCAACCTTGGGTAAGCGAAAACAGTGTACTGAAGTGGATGCCAGATCTTTTCACCTCCATGTGAGCTATGTGCTAGGAAGAAAAAGCCCAGGCACAGCAGTTTGGACAGACACCAGCCAAGAAAGATGATTCTATTGACAAGAATATGCGCAAGAAAAAGGGTCATAAACTGGTCTGAAAGTAAAATCAGACACACGCTTTTGTTGTAGACATTAGAAAAACTCCAGATGGGTGAAATTTGCACCAGTGCTTGGACTAGAAATACAGAAAGAATTAAACACTCAGCTCCTTGAAAAGTGAGGTCCTCATTATCCATAATCTTACAGTGCCTGGCAGCAACAGTTTAATGAGGCCTAACCAGGCATTTCCTTCTCTCTAATGTTTTTTTCCTCAGGGAGCAAAAGTTCAAGAGTTGATTAGCTACATAAAGGATTAACTTTGCTCAGTAGAACCCACTGTCCATCTGGTCTTGATCCCAAGGGAGAAAACAGGTGGTAATTGTGATACTTTAGCACAGTTACACAAGTTTTGAGCTAAACACCCACTGCACACACACTTTCCTTGTCTTTACACCCACCCTGAGCCAGAATTCAGGAAAATTGCCCAGGTCATGGTTGTCAGCTGTAGTGGAGAACTGAGGAGGCAGTAAAGAGTATTTTCCTGGCTTATTTGTTTTCAGATGGGGAAAATAAAAATCACCAGTGCTAGCGATGGTTCAAAACAAGCACAGTCTAACTGGTGTTGCAAATCAAAGCAGCCGGTTTTGAGCTCCTGTCAGGTACTTGTGCTGAACTATCAGTTCCCTGCATGCACAGTAAAGCTAAAATTTACATTGCCAAAATACGTCTGTATTGCTGCCAAGGGGAAATAAGCCAGAGACTGAACTTCAAAACTGGACGCGGGATGTGAGGTAATTTTACCCCTGTATTTGCCATTGGTTTCCTTTGTGACGCCTGGAAGTTCTTCCTTGAACTTTTCAAAAAATCCTTCTGAACGCATGAAATGAATCAGCTCACAGGGAGATTTCAATGAATATTAAAAATGTTTGTCCACAGGCCTGTGTTCTCCAGCTGGAATCGGAGAATGTTCTTCCTGTGACCCTGAATGCTGTGACCATGGTGTACCCTACTGCTTTACAGGGCAGCAGACAGAGAAGGCAAAAAAAAAGCCATATCCAGCTTGTTAATGTTAGGGGTTTTTTTTCCCGAGAGAGGCACTTTTTTTTCCTGACTGGAAAACTGGAAAGAAACTTCTTCTGCAAATAATCAATAGCCCACGGATTAGTGCACCTGTGTGACACGTGGAAGATTCAAACACATTTCCTACAGAGATCAACAAATTCTTTTATGGGTCTTCTCTCCTATTATGATATGTGGAAATATGCAAACCTTATTTGGCTAGAAAGAAGGTAGCTTTGGGTTTGCCAGGTGGAGGTTGAAGATCCTGCTGTGATGGATGTTTGTGTGCAATGGTTTGTGTGCAAGGAGAATCTGAGAGTGGCTCACTGCTGAATAGCCAACTGATGAACAGACATGTGCCACAGGGATGTGAACTTGAGTCTTTCGCTCCTCAACGAGTTTACTGCCCTTCAAACTGCTTGGAGCAGAACATCTTTATATGCCTAAGAATTTAAGCAGGTGGGACGTTAAACAACAGCTCATGCAGACTGACACTTGATTTATCACAACAGACTATTGATAGTAGTGTGTTAGTACCTGTCAGACTTCTAGACATCAATCAAACCCCATGAAAAAGCAAGTAAATATTTATTGTGCATGCACTGTCCAATTGCTCTGCCAGTGAAAGAAGCATTGCTTTGCCAGGATGCACTGAGGATTAGTCATAGAATCGTAGAATATGCTCAGTTGAAAGAGACCCATAAGGATCGAATCCAACAGCTGGCCTTGTGTAGGACACCTCAAGAGTCACACCATGTGCCTGAGAGCATTGTGCAAACGTTTCTTGAACTCCGTCCAGCTTGGTGCTGTTACCACTGCCCTGGTGAGCCTGATCCAGTGCTCAACCACCCTCTGGGTGAAAAACCTTCATCCGTTATTTAACTTAAACCTCCAGCTGTCCAACAGAGAATGGATCATGTCCAAACCCTTTAGTATTCTCAATATTTTTCTTATCCTTGCATAACCAGAGAAGACACCCACATTATCTGAATCTCTACAGAAAAGAAGGCGCTAGGAAGATGAGTTGATGTGACCAAAATACATGTAATAATGGTCCTGGAACTGAATGAAAATGCTATAGAAGTTGAAATTCATCCAGTGCTTTTCTGAAAATAAAAATCAGGTTTGGGACTGGCAGAAAAAATCAGACTGCATTTCTTTCAAATTTGGATGTTGTCAACAATGCATAAAACCAAACTTCACCTTAGGAACAGTATAAGCAAAAAGAGGGATTTTGAAATATAGGAAAAAAGGAAACATATGGAAATTAAATTTAGGGTACAGGAAGTATCTCCTCATGTCTCCTTCCATTGTTGCTGTAACAAACTGGAATATGAGGAAATGCACGTACGAAGTAACAATCACAACAATCTTTAATTCATAGAAGTCCAACATCAGCCTGCTCAAACTTTTCAGTGGAGGATAAAATAGTTAGATATTTGACACCTTAATCATTACATCTGATTAGTATTTATCTCCATTCTGCCCACAGGATACCTTCTTGGAATGCATACGGAAATGGGGACCAGAGCACTGAAAGGGTCGCCGTGTCGCTCCCTCGAGCCACCCTCTCAGAGGGAATCTGCGGCCTTCCTGACGCGTCCCTGGCCACAGGGGTCGGCCACTGCTGGCAGGAGCTGGCTGCTGTCACTGCTGTGCTGTCCTTCCCGAGTGGGGAAGGGGGCTCGCAGCTGGTTACTGGGTAAGCACCGGAGGCAAAGGAGGAGAGAAGGGCTCCCTGCTTGAGATTCCAGGAATAGGTTTATTTCTGAAGGGTCCAGGGGCAGGGGAAAGCAAAAATCAAGCTGGGTTCAGGGTTATAAGGAGTACAAATCAACCAATCACAAAGCAGCAAACATATGAGGGACAACCAGGGCAACAAATAGGGAAGGAGGGAGGCGGGATTAGAGAAGGATGAACCAATAGAACATCGAATAAAGACAAAGATTCCAGAACCTAATGCATATGTAACGAGGGGATAAACATTCAGCACAAAGGGGAAATACATGCACCGGGGACATAAGAAACAGGGGGTTGTCGGGAGATCACTCTATCTTAGCAGGGATTCTCTTTTGAGTGTTCCCACCACTGAAGGGGCAGAGCCTGATGTGCACCAAGGCTCCACAGCCCCTCAGAGGGCTGAGTCACCCCAACAAGGGTATCTCACATTCCTCAGTTTCAGTTCTTCCATATCCCTGAAGAGCCCCAACTTAGCATCTAGAAGTCTACAAAGCGATTCAAAGCACTCTTTCTGCATGAACAATGCAGTGCCAAAAACTGCTGCACTTACAGAGCACATGTCTTTGCAGCTTCCTGAAGGCTGGGATTGGACAGTGTGGGATTTCTGGACCCGGTTTGTGTATTCCTCAGGCTTTAAGATGGCAATTTTTCAGGACTTTGTGCAGTCATATGTGGTTAAAAACGCTGAACACCTTACCTTATTTAATCCCTGGTACTGAAAAGTAAAATTGAATTGTGTGAAAGGTGTAGTTGCATTAGGATGGAAATTTTACACCTTTAATTTGAATTTACTGTTAAATCCTGATCTAACGGTATCCATTCTGTAAGAAGCAGGAAAAATATAGGATTGTAGAATCATAGAATGATTTGGTTTGGAGGAGATCTTAAAGATCCTCTAGTTCCAAATCCTCTGCCATGGGCAGGGACACCTTCCACCAGAGCAGGTTGCTCAAAGTCCCATCCACCCTGGCCTTGAACACTTCCAGGATGAGCGTCTGCAACTTCTCTGCAGAAAATATTGACTCTAATCCAGCAGGTCACTTGAGAACACATATTTTTGCTATATGGTCCCATTGGCTCTAATGTGAACCCGGAACTCAACGTTAAGTACATGTCCCAGGGCTTCATGGAGGTTGGACACGAATGCTCAGAATCTTGCTGTTTTTACCATGCCAAATGAATCCCTTTCTGAACACTTTCTATTTGAAAAGAAAGAGGAAACAAATCTCAGCTGTAACTTATGTGAGCTTCCTTATATATGTAGGTTATGTGCCAAATCTTCTCATGAATTTAATCATTAAAAATTTTATAACAACAATTAGAGAATTTTCAATTATAGAGAAATTTTCAGATAACTGAAATAAAAGCAAGCGAAGCTGTCATTAAGTCTAAACTAATTGTCATCTAACTGTGGCCTGTTCCATTTTCATATTGCCACAATGTGGTAAGATGTGCTCTTTTTGAGAATACTATCAACTTCAGAAAATATTACAAAGTGTGCCTCCCTAGGAGAAAAAAACCCCATGAATAAGATGTAAGCACAAAATGTCAGAAACTAGTTTTCTGAGTATTGAGAAGCAGGATAATAAATCTTGAGATTCAATAATACATCTGTTTAGTAATAGAGATGAAGATATGATTGTAATATAAGTCTTGTAATATGCTAATAAACACTGTATTACTTACTATTTGATTAAGTTTGCATGTAATATAGAAAAAAAGCACTTCTCTTTCTCCTTCATGGAACACAGTTTGCATCATTTATGGAAGTGATTTTTGTCTTACAGTACTAAAACAAGTTCTATCAATGGCATGGCTGACCACCTGCCTACTTTTAGTTTGAGGATTACATATTTATCATTGAGAGTTTTTAAAGTTCTGGAATACACTAATTTTTCTTCTTTGCTTTGATGCTGTTATTTGCTTGATATGTCCACCACATAATGAATGGTGAAATGAAAAGCATATTTATTACTGTCCTCAACAGCAGTACACACAGGGTTTGATGGCTTTTGGCTTTCTAGGTGGTGCTGACAAAACCTTGCAAACACCTATTTCTTTCTCTTGCTCCATTACAAGGGAAGACTGGCCAGAATACTTAAATGGAATATAGCTACTTTATTTTGTCTGGATGTTGAGTACTTCTATTTACTCTTCCCAAGATTATAAGTTAATTAACCTCTGTTTAACTAACAATTCTTATTTGTTCCTCAGTTTCTCCTCCTTTTTCCTTCTCTGTATCATTTGGCCACAACAGATAGGCTGTCTTCTCTCTTGATTTCACTGATCCCTACCTGGATACAGTACTGGCTCCCTTTAAAAAACATCAGTTCTCTCCCATATGAAAAGGAAGAGAGCTGTGGAGATGAGAATTTTGTCACTTTACTCTAAAAGGCTTTTTATTTTAATGATAAAGCTTGACATGAGATTTCCTCTTCTCATTTCCTGCTGCTTCCAGTGCACCTGTGGTACCAACCACTCCCAAATTTCTCATTTCCCAGTCAGCATTTCCTTGCTTTTTTTTCATACTCTCCCTGATATACAAAATAATCTTCTTGAAAAAAGAAACCACAGAACAACCTACACAAAAAAAAACAGTGTTTGTTTTATGCTTCCTCCTTAAATACTCCTTTGCCAAAATGTACTGTTAGGATCTTGAAAATGTTCTGATGTCCTGAAGACTGCCTCTCCTGCTAACCAGCATCTTCTCAGCATTGCCTCCCTTGCCTGGACCTACATGCTGTCTCATACACTTCTCAAATGGGTATCATGCATCCCAGTTTCATGAACTGAACAGAGGCTGTAAGCCCTATACTGTCAACAGAAACGGGAGCAGGCTGCAAAAATAAACTCGTGAGCTGCTGATTTTAAATTGTTAATTTTGTGGACGATTTATCTTCTGTGTACATTATCATACAGTGTGCTATTTGCCACCTTCCTTTAACTTCAGTGCCATTTTTTAAATGAGCGACTGTGATCGCTAATGAGGATAATTTTATAACTGCTGTGAATAAGCAAGCATATGCCTAAGCTAGCTAGGCAACATATGACAAAATTCTAAGGGATCAAGTAGCATATAATTCTAAAAAAAAATCACTGTGGATTCTTGCTGGTGCCAGATCTGGGAGTTGTGCCAGTGCTGTACCACCACCAGGCATTTCTTGAGCAGAAGCAGAGCTGCCTGGACAGTTCAATGTCCCCTGACTGCGAGCACGTACACAGCCCCCAGCACGTAGTCCTACATGCACAAGGAAGGGTAGGATGTCCCTTTGATAAATTGTGTCCATCAAAGAGATTGTGAAGCTATATAATATCCCTTATCTAGCCAACCACTAGCAGAGGAGGTGCAATCTAAGGAAGTGGCTCATAGCTTGGATGTATCATTACATCCTGATGAGGAAGCTAGGAGCGAACCAGAATGGCTCTTGATCTGCCGTGAGTGAGAGAGCACACCGCGGTCAGCGACTGGTCACCTTGGCTTCCTGAAGTGAGGGTGGTTCCTCTCCAGCCTTGCACTAATCATAGCTTGAACACGCAGAGGAAACGAGGGTCCACTGGGAACAACTCTGGTCTACTTAGGTCTTGTAAATAATCCTGTAGAAATTTCATTTGTCTCATCTGCTCAAGGAAATGTGGCACATATCTGCCTTAATAGTGCTGGTATCAGAAAATCCCTGAAATGCTGATTGAACCCCTTGCTGGGAGATATTTTTATCAATTTAATTTCTCTTTAATTTCACAACAGAAGAACAGAAGAAGGAGAGCAGAACTAAAATGATTCTGCGCTGATGTAAACAAACATAAATATTACTGGATAAAAATAACATGTTTCAAAATCACTTTTATATCTTTAATTGCTATCAACTTGCATGGCCAAAATTCTCTTCTGTTGGTGGCATAATTAACCCAAATTATGTTATCATGTGATACTACACCAGACTTTTCCTGTTTACAAAGCTGTGGCTGTTACTTCCAATTTTAACATTACATCTAAGCTGGCTGCTCCAAACGAATTTTCAAAATTGCTAAAAATAACCCTTGTGAAATGAATTTAGTAAACTGACCTTCTGGGAAAGTCACTCTGCCATAAATCATTTTGAATTTATTCCATTCATCTCCTTGCCTGACTTTTTATTATGTTTTTATTCAAATATACGGTGTCTTGTCTACCTATAGTGTCAGTTTCAGTCACAAAATTGCTTGATCCAAGTACATAAACCCACCAATGACATGCAAATCTGGTAAGGCAAAACTTTTCTAATTAAATTTTTTCGATATAAAAAATGAATATATTCTTCAGTTACAGAAGGACCATATAAATAAGAGTCTGACTTCATTAAATCAGTAAACTAATTATACTATATTTGAAAATGAAAAATCCAGATTTGATACTGAAAAATCACTGATACCAAAACCAAATACAAATTCCAGACAGATTGAAACTTTCCTTTACTCTTACTGAAAATTATATACAGACATAGGACACTATATAAAGACGTATTATTGTAAACATAATTTTTTGTTCCATATCTTCAAAATAAGTGCATAGTTTAGATTTGCAGTTGCTGTGACTTCACGTGAAAAGACAGAAGAGACATCACAACTACCTTATCTGTGAAAATTCACAGGGGCTAAAGATACATTTTAGTAGGTTATGGGACCTGGGCTACACTGAAATGCTGTGCCTAAGGATTCCAGCTTTCCTGCATTCTAACTCACTTTATCCTATTTTTGAGACAAGTGCTTTTAAATGCTTCATCAGAGTCATGTGATTCTATTTTCCTGTAAGCTTCCTTTGCTCACACATCCTCCAGGCTAATTGCATTTTATCTCTGACAAAAGATGCTGCACATCACTTCCTTCCTACCTGGGGATTTAGTCCAAGACCTTCCAAGGGAGCAACATTCTCAACTCTCACCCAGAGAGGACACAAAGCAGCGCAGTAAGACTGAAGGGAAAGAGGCTCCTGCTGCCAACGGGTCACAGGGCATTGCCTAGCAGGAAACAGACACTCTGCATGTGACATCCTGCAGGACTTATTTGGTAGGTGGGGAGGCTGAGAGCCCACACTGCATCAGTGGAAGTGTAGGGACAAGTTTCCTCAAACAAATGTGTATCATGACAGTCATGGGTACTTACTGTGTCCCAAGTCTACAGTTATATCCACCCTCTCCTAATGCACCAAAGTATAAAGATGTGTTTTGAAATTAGCTAACTAACAAATTTGGTCTGGAGAGCATGTTGCAATTTCCCTCTGCTTTTCTTCCTTCATATATTTAAAGTGTTCTTTACAGAAGAAGATGTGAGTTTAATTTTTTATGCAGGTTGATTACAGAACACGTATGAATACAAGTCAATACATGGACGAGTGGGATTGGAACAGGAATGTCTCCTTTATTTATAAGAACCCTTGTATGCTCTGTACATTACACATAGACAATACCTGCTGACAGTGAGATAACTGCAAGGCTGAGATTTGTCACCTATACCAAAGCAGGCTTTTGCTATCTAAGTATCTTTTGCTATCTGCTCATGCCATGGGTGAAGGATGTGGTGATCTGGTCTCCCAAGGTGGCGGAACTGTAGCTTGCTTCATAAGTAGCAGAATCACAGAATCATAAAGGCTGGAAAAGACCTTTGAGGTCATCAAGCCCAACTGACAACATAGCACCACCACCATGTTCACCATTAAACCACGTCCTCAAGTGTCATATCCACATGCTTCATGAGCACTTCTAGGGATGATAACTCCACTACTTCCCTGAGAAGTCTTTTCCAATGCCTTAAAAACCTTTCTGTGAAAATTTTTTTTTCCTGATATCTAATTTAAATCTCCCCTTTCGCATCTTAAGGCCACTTCCCTTTTGTTCCTCTCACTTATTACCTGGGAGAAGAGACTGACCCCCACCTGGTTCCACCCTCCTTTCAGGAAGTTTTAGAGGGTGATAAGGTCACTCCTGAGCCTCCTTTTCTCCAGGCTAAACAACCCCAGCTCCCTCAGCCCCTCCTCACAGGACTTGTGCTCCAGACCCTTCACAAGCTCTGTTGGCCCTCTCCGGACTCTCTCTAGCGCCTCACTGTCTTTCTTGGAGTGAGTGGCTCAAAAATGAGCACGAGGTTTGACGTGTGGCAAAAGAACTCATCAGTAAGAAATTGCACTAAACTCACCATAGAGAAATTCCCAAGCTCCTTCTCTTTTGCTTCTTCCACTTTCTTTTGCATTGGAAACAGACACCTATTTGAAGTGACTTTATCAAAGAAACTACTGCACATTTTTGATGACTAGAACACGTGGAGAATTAATCCCTTCAATTCAACTGCTCCCCGCCACTATCACCTGTCATGGGGAGTCTAGATCCATTCCTGACAAAAAGTTATTCTCCTTGCGGCTCTCCAAGCTGTTGCTACCAAATGTCTAGTGTGGCTGTCGGAGATGAAAACTTTCGTAAATGGGAACTTCATGAAGTACGCAGAAACACATTGAAAGACAGAAGGGAAAGTTAGGAAAACATCGAGTCATGAGATGCTGCACGCACAATGCTCAGCCCTCACATTGTACTGTTGCATACACACATCTTGAGATAAAACATTGTTGAGGATTCACAGAAATACTCTACCTCCTTTGCAGATTCCTTCTGCTACCAAGATTTAAGGACTGCTTTCCTTTCTTACAGGGAGTTTTTGAAGACAACTAGTATTATTTTTGTTCAAACATCTCCTTGAAAGGCTAAGAGGAGGGATGGTAGAGAGTGAATGTTAGAAATAACAAAAAGCAGGCAGCACACTTGGATGCTGGACACACAGCCCACAGCACAGTCAGAATATCCTGCTGAGGCAAAACACAGCAATCAACGCCGTCCTGAAAAGTAGTAGAATATGATGTTTTTGCGAGCAGCTCCTGCCACTTAAAAGAGGTAAAGTAGGCATTTTTAGTAGTGGACAGTTTCACTCCATCCTTAACTAATAGAAATTGGGATAAATCTATTGACTTCAAAACAACTAAATCCATTTGCACTGGCTTAAAATCTAGTTTATTGATTTTTTTCTCTTTTGTCTGAACAAAAGTAATTTTAGCTGAAGGAAACTAGTTGGTTTTTAGCAAAATTGCCATAGGAAAACGATGTAAACCTGGTTAATGTCTTCATAAAACCACTTTGAAAAGTCCATTTCTCATGGAGTTCAAGGTTTTTCAGAGCTTTACCTTCTGATTTCATTAGTATTACAATGCAACAACAGCTGTGACTTTAGTTGGTCTCAGTGAGTGTCTTTTTTAATGATTAAGTTATTTGACTTCATTTTTTCACAAAACAAGGCCCTGTCCTAAAAATTAAAATTGTTATTTCTTAGGCTTTGTTTTGTTCCAACCTAACAGGACAGATGAAAAGCAAGACAATAGCAATATTGGCTGCTAATGGAAAGTAGAAACTGGAAGAGTTCTTTCCATTCTACCAAATGTTATTACTCTGTCTAGAAAATTTAGGACTCTAGTGTGGGAAATGCTACAGACAATAATTAGAATCAATACTCTATTTTACAATACCTCAGTGCCAGTGCAAGTTGCCAATAATCGTCTCTGTGCAGATTCTTATATTGTGGCACATTTCAGGATCTCAGAAATCATGTTTAAAAATTGGCACATCAAACAGAACAGAAACATGAGCTGCTGCATAGGGTCCAGACGGAAAAGCTATATTACTTTGGAAGAAACGTTTTAATAATGAGAAAGGAACGGAGACATTATATTAAATAAATGATCACTAATGAATTTCCAGAATGAGGATGAGTTTACGATTCAAAAGATTATTTTAAAAGAGACAGAAATTCTTAGTGATCTCTTCCAGACCGGTGCTTTGTTCTGAAGTTCTTCCCTTGAGACTAAGGGCGGGGGGTCACTGTAAAGCGACTTTGTGAAGCAATGAAAGAGTACAAATGTTCAGAATAGGTACCCACAAATGAAACTGGCAGCATAAACATGACTTAGTCAGACATTTTGGGCTCATTTTTGTGCATGCAACCACACATATTAATTCACAGATAGGATTAAAGAAGAATGAGCATAATTTTCCCTAATCTCCCTATGTCACAAACATTGAATTTCTCTCCTTTATCCATGCTCAGAGCACAGGATAACTTGCCCTTCTGTGACATATAGCTTGTACATGTTAAAGTACATGCCAGAAAAGCAGCCTGTGTTTGAAGATAACACAAAACGAATCATTTATCACTTCACTTGAAACTTTGCTCCAATGATTAAATGTTCTCACTGTTTAAAACATGAGTTTAATGTTTAAAAATGTGTCTGTCTTCAGTTTATGTGGGTTCACTTCCAGCCACTGGTTTCTCTTCTGTTGTTCTCCTGTTTTTGTTGGTGGTTGATGCAGGGGGCAGGGACACCTTCCACTAGACCAAGTTGCTCAAAGCCCCATCCAACCTGGCCTTTCCAGGGGTGGGACATCCACACCTTCTCTGGGGAATCTGTTGCAGTGCCTCAGCAACCTCATAGTAAAGAATTTCTTCCTAATGTCTAATCTAAACCTGCTTTCTTTCAGTTAAAAGCCATTTCCTCTTTTCCTATCACTAGATACCCTTAAAAAAGTGTCCTTCTGCAACCTTCTTGTAGGATCCCTTTAGGTGCTGGAAGGCTGCCATAAGGTGCCCCTGAAGACTTCTGCCCTCCAGATTGAGCAATCCCAACTCTCTCAGCCTATCTTCATAGGAGATGTTATGATCCAGTTATGATTAAGGTTCTTTTAGAAATTCC
>VZTA01029341.1:8509-21823 GCA_013398855.1 Mohoua ochrocephala
CACGTGCTGCTGAAGAATAATTAAAGGCAGACCATTTGCCTGGGTGGAAAGAGCTGCATCCTTTGCTTCCCAGGTCTGCAGCCGATCCAACGTCGTGTTCCAGGACAAGCCTCCCAAAATGCAGGTGTCGAAATGCTCTTTGGAAGTTTCTCCTAGTTTCTGCTCCGATTCTCATTCCTTCTGTTTTATTTCCCCAGTACTTAGAGGGGTTTTGATAACAACCCGCTCGTGGAGAAGGATGTGAATTAGTAAAGTATAGGAAATCGTGAAGACGGTGATGATGCGTTTAATGGATATTCTGAACTCAAGGGCAAGCCCTTAACTTTGGCCACGGAATTCGTGCACCCCAAAGCCTGAGATAATTTGTGCTTGTGCTCCTCGAGGCAGATGTAAACGCTATTTTTGGTTGCACAGCTTTTATTGGGTTTGGAGGATTTTTTAGCAGCATGTGAGAATTTGTTTGGATCCAGCGAGAAGGCTCCTAGATGTTTTGAGTAACCCGATCTACTGGAAGGTGTCCCTGCCCACGGCAGGGGGTTGGAACAAAATGATCTTTAAGGTCACTTCCGACCCGTGGTGATTCTATGATTTTATTTGGGATCACTCCGCTGTCCTGAAAGAGGCGGTACCGGCGCGTTACACCAACTGTAGACGTGACCCTTCGTATCTTGTATCAATTTTCTTTTCAATAACAATCATACCTGCCCACAGTGATATTTAACATTACTCATCCCTTGCAAAAATGACAAACTTAACATCAACCCTAAAGGGACTGTGATTAGTCCCATATGTCAGCACTAACAAATGGCGACACTTAATAATGCCCTGTGTGGTCTTATTTCAAATTTCCTGTTACGTTGTGCCGTGCATGTACTGTCCCCCCAGAATGCTCACTGTCAGGGGAAGTAATTTCACATTCCACCTATTTAGCAAAGGGATTGGGAAAGTTGATCTTTGTTGTTTTGAGAGAATAGATTTTTATCACCTTCACAATAACGGACCAGTGTTATTTTAATGAGGTGTGTCTGTGTGTCACAGCCTCGCTGAAGCAGAGCAGATTCTAAATGTCTGTACCTGCACAGCTTCCATCCAGTCTGTTGTCAGCTGTAACTGGTTCTTTTCATCTTCTGCAGTAAATGCTGGTGAGGGACTGACAGCTCCGAAGGTAACAATTTCCCATTTATCCACAGTCTGTGTATACATGAGTGGATTCTGACTGCCTGCGGATGACCGGCACCGTAAATCCGATTGAAAATCTGGTTTGCTTTATACTTCTGGAGGGATTCTGCCCGAATAGTTTGTAGATTGTAAAGGGTAGCGTTGCAATGAATTGTTGCCCAGAGAAGCTGCGGCTGCCCCGTCCCTGGAAATGTCCGAGGCCGGGTTGGATGGGTCTCGGAGCAACCTGGTCTAGCGGAAGGTGACCCTGCCCGTGGCACGGAGTGGAAACGAGATGAGCTTTAAGGTCCCTTCCAACTCAAACTACTCCATGAATTAAAGTCGACATTCAATATATTACTTTCATTTTAAATATTCGATCACAGTGAGGCTAAAGATTCAACACCAACATGATGAGGTATGAATATGCTTTACAGATTGCCGTAGTATTTGAAATGGATCAATTGCAAAAAATCGGTACATTGGTGGGAAAATGACAGCTGCGCGTATACTGCATTTCGGGCCTGAATATCATACGCTGTTTACAATGGAAGCGTTTGAAAAATGTGAGGATGTGGCACTTGAGGAGATGGTTTAGGGGTGAACACGGTGGTGTTGAGTTGATGACCTTAAAGGTCTTTTCCAACCTTAAAGATTCCACGATTATTTCTAGGAAAGGAATATCAGCTCCAGATAGGAAAGAGAAGAGAAAGATTAAGATCAGTGGCTGAGGAGCTGTGCTAGCACATGTTCTGCAGAGCTGTCCTTTCCTATGCGCTATGGGATGTGATGGCACTAAACTCACCTCTTACAGCGATGAAGGTGAAACTTTGGATTGCTCTCGTGTTTTAAACGTTGGGGGCTGCCTTCAGCTCTTTGCCAGAATGAAGCTTTTTAATATTCACTTCCCCTCCTTCTGTTTGGGTGTCCTGTGCAGGGCCGGGAGTTGGACTTGATGATCCTTGTGGGTTCCTTCCAACTCAGGGTATTCTAAGATTCTATGAAGAAACAAAAGCTGAAATAAGGGTGTGGGAAGGTGTCCTGTCTGTATAAAGCAGGTCGTGCCTTCATTTACTGTAGAACTTTCACTTCGTTTATGCAGTGAGTTAATGCTGCTTCGAGTGGGACAGGGCCTCGTGTCCGTACGAGCGCATCTGCAGTGCTGGGTTCCTTGTCGTTCCTCCGCCTGCGTTCCCTCTGAAGATTCCCTCGGAACCAGATTTCAAGAAATATGCCAAACATCTGGTAAATCAGGACCCTCTGAGTTTATTTTGAAATATTCGTTCAGGAGTAACACAGCTATGCCAGGTGGTGATGGCTGTGGAAAACCTTTTACTACTTTATTCTGTATATTATGCCATTAGATTAAAAGGATCCACCTGTAGGTCAGCATCTTCCCCATTCTGGGTCGTGCTGGGAGAATCCATCCTGCTCAGACATACACCTGCGACTGAATTATATTTACGTGCTGTGTTCTCTGTGTGCGCCGATCCCTTCCCCCGTGATCATCTGAACACATTCCAGGTTATTTGGGAATCTCTTTATGGCAAAGTGTTGATTTAATGAATTCTGAGCGAGAGAAACAAAACATCAAAAGCCAGGACACGTGGGAAATAAGCGACTGGAAATGAGAGTGCTTCATCCAAGGGAAAATAATTTAAAAAAAAAAAAGCCAGGACAAATATTTATCTGCCATGTGTTAAAGGATTCCTTTTCTTCTCAGACATGAAGAAGTCGGTGTAAGACTAACATGCTAGCAGCTACTACCCATGTTAGCTCCTCGTTGTGCTCAGGATGGCAAGGAAGGAAAACAAAACCTGTATGAATCATTGTTTTCCGAGGATGCTGCTTCCCCTGCAGATATTTACAGGTTGTTTTTTCAGGAAAACTTTGAGTTCACAGACTGCCCACTGATTTTCCATTTTTATGGCAGGGTCATATTATTACTGCATAATTCATCGTGTAATCGCATAGATGTGCGCTTGATTTGATTAAAGAAAAAAATGCATCGGCTACTCTTAAATTATTATGTCTTTTAGCACAGCGCTTGAAGAAAATCCAAGAATCATTGCGGATGGAAAAGACCTCCCGAGTTCATCGAGTCCGGCCTGTGACTGATCCCCACCTTGGCAACCGGACCAGAGTGCCACGTCCAGTCATTCCTTGGACGCCTCCAGGGATGGGGACTCCACCACCTCCGCGGGCAGTTCCTTCCAATGCTTGACAACCCTTTCAGTGAAAAAAAATTACTCCTGATGTCCAGCTTGAGCCTCCCCTGGAGCGATACAACCCGTATCTGTGTGTTGCAGAGGTGGGTGCTCTCCAGCCCTGCGGTCCAGCTGACGCTGGAAGGTGTTGATGTCCCCTCCTGCAAACGGTCTCCTCTTTTCCATTTCTAGAAATGTGGCTGTTCGTCTTGAAGAGCTCTGGAGCTTCTTTGGAGCGGGAATCTGACATTTTGTACCCAAATAGCCTAAAAACAGCCTCAGGGTTATGCAGTCATTTTAAAAATGAACCCATCAAACACTTAACACCTGGTAAGTGTTACTTTCAAAACGGAAAGTCATTTTAATTTGAAAAGTGTTCCAAAGCTTGACAGCGTTTCCCACATATTTCTACTGTCTTCCAACTGGAAAAATTTGGAAAATAGTAGGGAGGTGCGCATGTATGTCAGGAGGGAAAGCTCACTCTGCAAAAGCCTGGAAACATGTTTGGAAGCAATCTTTTTCCAAGTACAGTTGAAATTAAATAAAATTAAAGTAATTGAAATCTTACTTTTCTTAAAAAGTTGCAATTAAATTAAATCTTATTTTAATAATAATAATAATAATACTTTTGTCAAAATTTTCTGACGCAGTCAAATTATCCTATTGGGGATGGAGCATTTGCTTTTCCTATTCCTCTAAACAACAAACCAAGAGACTGTAGGAAATAATATTAAGCATTAAATGAAAACGATGTTAGAATTGCAAAGCCAAGGATTTAAGCTTAGGAAATGAGGGAATTGAGGCTCCCGTTTGATTTCATTCATCAATTAGGCCCTTGCCACATGCCTCATTTTCTTTTCCATCACCTGTTGGGTTGTTACTGACATAGGGCCAAGTATGTACCGACCACGTGCACGTTACTGCTGTAGGAATTCCGTAGCCTGACTGCACAGGAATAACTCGGTGTGTAAAGCGGAGGTAACGCTGCACTGGACTCGTGTCTCCAGCTGTTCTCTGTTCATTATTCCTTTAACCTGCATGCCTGCAGTCGTGTGTTTACACTGAGCTGTCAAAGCCCCAGCATGAGGCTGGGATATTTCCAGTGGGGCTGTGGCAGACGTGGCTCAATGGCTGGTGTAAAAACCTTTGGCTTTTTTACAGTTCTGGACAGATCTGTGGCAAACGCTCAGCAAAATAGCATCTGGAAAGCCAGTGGGAAGCAATGATAAAGGGGAGAACCTTTAGCGCATGTGAATAAAAGCGTTGGCTGAAAGGCAAATATCTCCTAGATGGGCAGCTCCTGCCCTCAGCAAGTGTCCCCACAGCTTGGCACTCTGAACCAGAATCGAAGATTTTTAGTTGTGTTGCTGCCGATGAGGTCGATGTATCGCTCGTGGTATCATAGAATCAGAATGGTTTGGGTTGGAAGGGACCTTAAAGATCACCCGGTCCCACCCTCCTGCCATAGGCAGGGACACCTTCTGCTAGACCGGGTGTTCCGAGCCCTGTCCAACCTGGCCTCGGACACTTCCGGGTATGGGGCAGCCACAGCTCTTCTGGGCAGCCTGTGCCAGGGCTCACCACCGTCAGAGGGAACAATTTCTTCCCAGTATCCCATCTCACCCTGCCCTCTGGCAGTTTAAAACCTTTCCCCCTTGTCTTGGCACTCTGTCTTGCTTGCAGGCTCCCTTCGGGTACTGGAAGGTCACAATTAGGTCACCCTCGGTCTCTTCTCCAGGCTGAACGACCCCAATTCTCTCAGCCTTTCCTCACAGCAGAGCTGCTCCACCCCTCCGATCATCTCGGCACCTCCTCCGGACTCGTTCCAACAGGTCCACGTCCTTCCTATGCTGGGATCCCGGGGCCGGATGCAGCACTCCAGGTGTTAATGGCAAGTGAGCTCTCAAAGCTTCCTCAGAAGGTTTAACTTTTGTTGTCTAAGCAGAGAAAAAAACAAAGGGAATGCTACTAAAATTACCTCTTGTTTTATAACCAAGTGGGAATGGCTGGGGGAGCTGTGACAGGCAGTGGGATCTCCCACCGGCGGTGAATATGCCCCCTCTCCCCTATCGGGGTCCCTGTGGTGGATTAAACAAACTACGGGAAATGTCAGCGGCAACTGAATAAACAATCTGTGTTTGAATAGCGTTGGCTGAATAAATGACTGGTTTGATGGCAGCCACTGGAGAAGGGCTCTGTCAATAACAGTAGCACTCCGGTATGTAAATATGGAGATTTGGGATTGTACTGTCAGCATTTGTCAGGTTACGGATTTTTCCTGTATTAAAAGGGAATGCAAAAGAGGCAGCGTGGATGCAGGACAGTTTGGGCACGGTCGGCATAGCTGGGGGCAGGTGGTGAGGAGCAGGTCACAGGGGGTCGCCTTTACCTGGTGCCTCACCTTGGTGCACGTAAGCTCTGTCCCAGGAAAATCGCCTCTGGGCTTTTAGGGCCGCTAGTAAACGCGTGTTTGCGAACTTTGGAGAGATGACCCCTGGCCTTTCTCAGCTGCTCTGTAAGTCACTCTACAACCTCCAGCAGGTCTTGCTGCCTCTCTGCTTAGAGCGATCCGATCACTTATTGAAAAGGTTTAGTGGAAGAGTCAAGAGCTATGCGATCACTGCACACGCACCGAAATCTTTCACCATAAGGGGCTGCGGAGGCTCGAGCTCCGCCAGCAGCACCAAGGACCCAAAGCTGACCAAATGTTTTCTGTGCTTTTCCTGCTGTGCTTTGCTTGAGTAATCAGGACAATTCTCTGTTAGGCACAAAATGAAAGTAAATGATTAGAATAAAGATGTGCTGAGCTACTTGACAAGGCTTGAGTACAGGGTACAGAATCTGTGGGTGTTTGGCACAGCCCCAGCACTGCAGATATTTTAGCTCCTGCTTATTTTTGATTCCGTTCAAATATGATTTACCTTAAAAAAAATTAGCTGCAAAGTAACTGCTGTTACACAACAGATATTCGTGATAAAAAAATGGCACGGCAGAGCTCTAGGCACGAGCTGAAAGGTTCCAGCGGTGGCCTGAATTATTCTGGCTTGAACTCCTCCTAGAGTGCCAGGCAGTCACTGTTTGTGACTGTTGTGTACAGGGTGGTTTGGTCTATCACATCACCCTCTTTCAGGGAAGAAGCCCCCCGAAAGGCTCTGGAGGGGCACAAGCCACACAGCCACGCTGTCACCAGTTCCTCTCACTTACTGTCCTCTGCGGACTTCAAAAGCAACGAGGATGGGATGCTGAGGAAAGCGATACGATTCCCATAGGGCCTTACACGTGGAAATCCTTCCTAGGGACAGAACAACAGAGCACCTCTAGTACCTCTCTTCCACTTCAGTACCCAGCCACGAAATCCTCCTTCTCAGGATCCCTGCAAGAGGACATAGTGATCAGATCTTGATCAGAGCTCAAGGAGCGTTTGGACATCGGTCTCAGGCACAGGGTGGGATTGTTGGGGTATCCTGTGCAAGGACAGGAGTCGGACTGGACAATCCCTGCGGGTCCCTTCCAGCTCAGGGTATTCTGTGATTCCTGTGCCACGTCACGGGGTGCCGATGCCTGTAGCAGAGGGATCCGTTATTGAGCCGCAGGCAGTGCAGGGCTGTAAATCAACAGCGGCGCGATGGCACCAACAGCAGCACGAGGAGCATAAGGAAGACGTTTCAGTGCAACACCAGAGCAGGGGAAGGGGTGTAGGGAGGGTGTACAAACAGAACAGCGTAACAGGCCTAGGAAGCTGCAGTTTGTTTATGTCCTTGCCTTTAATATACACAGTTCTGGAAAAAAAAAAAAGGCACTAGGCGTTCCCAGTGCTGCAGCGGGGTGAGCCCCTGAGCTCTGCAGACCTTCGCAGCTACTGCCAGGTGACAGGGAGCTGTCGGTGACAAGGGCAGTGGTGGTAGCAGTAGATGCTGAAGAGGAACAGTGACAATGATGAGCATTTTCATGAAAGGAAAGACACCGACCCCTTTCACAGCAAGAGAAATTCTTCCGTGTATCCCGTGCGTGTTTCGGAGGCAGCTGCTTAGGCAATTCGCAAGCCAAAATGTTCTATTGGTCCACACCTACTGAACAATTCCAGTTGTGGGCATTAAGAGAAGGTTATGTTTTGGTTCATAGGTCTTCTGGAAAGTAGGATAAACAACAATCTTTATTCCCTCGGGAGGAAAAAAGTGCAAATTCTGCCAACGGGTTTGTAACACGAGAGTGCTTTACGTGGTGTGTTTTCACAGCTGTCTTATCAGTTTCCTAAAGTGAATTAGGGTGGAGCAAACAGTTTAGGAATGTCGTGAAAAAAGGATTTGGAGCTTTGTTGGGGTTCATGATAACGATGCCCGCTTGGGATAGTGCATCAGAGCTGGAAGATCCTTCTGGAGAGAGGAGTAATGCTTTCAAAATATTCTTGCACCAAATTCAGCAGCTATTGTGTGTAAACTCTGGATGGAGACGTCCTCTTCCCTTTTTATGGAAATTTGATTTGGAGCTGATTTTGGACAGGCAGCGCTTCCCCATCTCCTGCTGAGATTCACCTCTGCAGAATAGGGTGGGTTTGGTCACTGTCACTCATATCAGTGGGAGCTGAGGGATCTCAGAACTTTGTGGCCTGAGTGCTGGCTGGTTCTTCCTTGAGATCATCAGCTTCATCTAAACCAACCACTAAAGGCCAGGTCTTTCCCCCAGTACGGATGATGGGAGGACCTTGACCCGGTCCAGCAGGTTCGGTATCGTAAATTAGACTCCAGATTTAGAGGAAAGGAAACATTCCAGTGCTGTCACGTCAAGTTACTGTGCAGCTTCCCCTTCATCGGTGTTGCTGTTCAGGTAAGAAAATAACTGCTCAGCCCAGTGCTCTCTTACGGCGCTTTGGATTCTGGTGCAGGCAAGCAATAACCCCAAATCTATAGTGATTTACAGTTCGGATGGCTCAGGGACGTGGTCTGCTAGAACAGGATCTGACGTGTTCCTGAGCACTGCTTGGGGTTAATGCAATACATGGAACTGCTTCAGCAGTTTCGCTAAATACCGTTTATTCCATCGCCTCTAAGAGTTACAGAAGATTTGACAGAAACGAATCACGTGAGCCAAAGCTTTTTCCTTTCATAAAAATGACTGTGATGAAACTGTGCTCTTAAAAATACCGCATATCAAATCAACTTCTCAAACTTCTGACGTAACTAAGTAGCCTCGCTTATTTTGTTGCCTTTTAAAATATTTATTGCTGCTTTAGAACTGGTGTTTTTCTGAAGATTTCCTGAGTCTGATTGTGGAGGTGAGCGATCTTATCTTCACAGCATATCCTGAGCTGGAAGGGACCCACAAGGATCATTGAGTTCAGCGTAAAGCCACTCCCGCTTGTCCTTATAGGACTCCTCCATGCCCTTATAGGACAAGGCAGAAAGTCTTTAAGTTGAGAGTAGAACATGGTGAGACTGGTATTGTTACTAAATTATGATCTGCATAAACGTCCTCTCTTTCAAAACTGCAATTAGAGGCTGACAGACAACATTGTTCTTTTAAGAATGGGTGTTTTCTGTTAGACACAGAGCTGTGAACTGAGGCATGTGTATTTGGTTGGTGGATTAAAGGCTCTCCGCTGGCTGTTTTGGAAAAGAAAATATGAGGAAACATCAGGCAGCGCTTGAAAAAATTTATGGTAGGAGGACACACCGGCTAGAGAGCGGCCATGATCATCCTCATGAAAAGCACTCTGTGCTCAGTGCTACCACACCAACCCCCAACATCCCATATAACACAATTTCACGAGGTCATCTGTTGCCCCGCTGTTGCCGAAAATTTCTAGAGGACGGTGCGCAAGACCTTCCAAAGAGGTCTCTGATCACACGGAAAGAAATCCTTCCGGCGGTCAGTAACGTCCCCTTGGGCGTACGGCTCACGGTTCATCATCTCTCGGCCAAACGCCTTTTAACTCCCCCAAACACTTTGGCTTTTTCCTGTGCTTCCACCTGCTGTGGGGGGAAGCAGGAAGGCTGTGAGGAGCTTCCCGTGCAGGCAGGACTGTTTGGTGTAAGTCTGAGTGTGCTTTTACATCCGCTCTGTTTCTACAGAGCCTCGTTCTCAGTGTTGCAGGGAGTTTTGGGTTTGGTTATATGGATTTCTGAGCTCTGCCAGCAGAAAAAGTTTTGTCTCTGTTGGATTCTATGACTGAAAAAACCAGAACCTGGTATTAATTCTGAGATTCCCAAAATGCATTTCCTTTCATGTTGCCCGGCCATCTTCCCCCAAAACAGGCGTATACAAGAAAATAAAGCTATTCTTACTCATCTTATTGCTCTTTTTTCTTCTCTGGAGCTGTTAGCAAGCCCCGATGTCAGCCATTGCTCAGATGAAGGGTAATGCTGGCATTAAAATGCAATGTCGGTGGTGGGAGAAGGGTCATAAAGCACATATTTATTTAGTCTTAGATAAACGACAGTCAGTTATCCCCAGCTCGTGGTCCTCTTGCCAAAAATTGCAAAGATGAAAATTAAATAGCCAGCAAAACTGAAATCGCCCTTTCCTTCTGATTAAAAAAAAAAAAAAAATCAAATCTACACAAATAACTCTGCCTTTCATTAGTTACTGAGGGGATGGCAGGCCCTGTGCTCCTTCAGACTGCTGAAGTGTGAAGAAAATTAGTATCTCACTTTTACAGGATTACACTGGAATATTTTCTCCACAGGCAAATATTTTTCAGATAACAAATATTGTAAGCAGTCTTTATTTTTTATATGGTCACACTCAACAGAGCTCATCTAGGAGAAGATCTGGTGGTACAGATGATTTAAGAGACCGAGTGTTTTTACAGCTTCCTGGAGGGATTCTGGCTATGAAAGAGAAAACATCTTGTTTACTGCAGCCAAATTTTGTCTTTGCCGTTGTGCAAACTTCACGGCAGCTTCCAGTACAAACACAAAGAGTTGACTGAGGTTTTGTGGGAAGTTTTTGGCTCCCAGATTGAACAAAGAGCTGTTTGAAGGAGTGGTTATAGTGGTAAGATGTAACAAGGTGTGGATGTGACCAAAAGGGAACTTGGACTGGATCGCTGGTCCAAAGTTGGCATGGCGATCCCGCAACTCCCCCTCACGCCTTAGTGAATCTAGAAGGCTTTAAGTGCTGTAGGTAACTGGTGCTGATATTCCTGAAATACCTGTAGCTGTGCTCGTGTAGGGCTGGTCAGGTTGGTGCTGTATATCTCAGGAAGTGTGAAAAACCACATCCAGGGGCTCAGCATGCTGCGTGTCCCAGAGAAAACTTCCTGTGTTCCGGGGGGATCTGGCTCCTTTGTAAACGCAAGGGAGGCTGTCAGCAGCAGAGAATACGTATGCTTTCTTCTCAGTCCTCGGCCTCGGGAACTTCAAACCCGAGGGGTGACTTGACAAAGCTCCGGAGGCATGCTCTTGGCATGCCTCCTCGGGTTCTCTCTCTGAGGTCCTCAGCTTACACTGGTACGTGGAGCCAGTGTGTGTGCAGCGTCAATACCTGGGGGTCCCGTGTGCCTCGAGAGCTCCTAAAGCTCCAAACGTTGTCCGGAGACGCTTGGGGCAACCTTCGTACGCGCCTGCCCGTGCGTATTGGCCGTGGCCAGACGGGGCCGCGCAGGAAATGGGCACGGCACGGTTTCACTGGAATTCTCGCCCCGGACTGACACGAGGTTTAGACTGGACACAAATAGCTAAATATTTAGACACTGACTCCTCTGTTGCCCTGCGGAAGCTGGTCTTTTGCTGTTATTTAATTCCCTTTGATATCTTTCAGGTTGGACACTAGGAGGAATTTCTTCATGGAAAGGGTGGTCAGGCATTGGAAGGAGCTGCCCAGGGAGGCGGTGGAGTCCCCAACTCTGGAGGTGTCCGAAGGATGACTGGACGTGGCACTCAATGCTCTGGTCTGGTTGACAGGTGGTGATCAGTCACAGGCTGGACTCAGTCTTGGAGGTCTCTTTCATTCTCAATGATTCTTGGATTCTCAGCTCTGTACTGGAAGCATCAGATCCTCCTTTTCTCTTTCACAAACCCATGCCTTGAAATCTGTTTTCTCAGAAACGGAATGGGTACAGATATAAGCAGTTGACATCAGTTCTGAGAATATTTTCTTGTAGGTGGAACTATTATTCCTCCGTGGAACTGTAACTGTGCACAGTCAGTGATTTGCTATGCTAATAAGTTGCTGAAGGAAACATGGGAATTATTCTGGCTTTGTGTTCCCCTCAGTACATGTGGTTAAAAAGGACTAAAGGGCAGCAGAAGATGAGCAATTCTGGAAAGCACTCGTGCAGGAAGTAACGAGGGAGGCAGGAGGGTATAGATTTAGAGGAAAACATTCCTGGCAGATTTCCCTACTGTAATTTGTTGTTTAAGTGCTTGTTGCACCGTTTCCCGCGATGCCGCTCTCCCGTGAAGGCAAAACCCAGCGACTGCACTGACAGATGATGCGGATGACATGTCTGCATTCACTCTGATCCCAGCTTCATTCCAGAAACTTGGCATCTTGTTCATCAGTTCTGCTACAAATACGCATAAAAACCCAAACCAGAGCTCTCTCCTGGTTTTATTAACACTTCCTAGGTAGGATTCTTTCTATTGCAGTTTATTTCTCGTACAAGTCATTTTCTTGACTCACAACTGAAGATTACCCTGTTGCTTAATTTATTTGGTGATTAATTTGGCGCTGTGGGCAGATGTGATGTAAAGCTCTTAACCATTCCAGGGTGAGATGGAGGCAAGCAATCTGCACCCAGGAGGTTTAACGAGGCATCCATCCCAAGGGAGTGGAGATAATTTAATTAAAGGGAACATTTTGTACTGGACTAAAAAGATTATTTTGTTGACTAAGACATAAATATTAGTTTTCTTAAAGGGAAATACCCAGTGAAAACCCAATATTCTGTTTACCATATATTTTTACTGTGCAAAAAATAACGTTTTTAAGTTTGATGAGAACCTGAAATTTCTGTCAGAGTTACATTTCATTCGCGTGGACAATTGAGCGATGCCAAGATGCTGGTTGGATTGCTGGTTTCAGCGCATACCTTACACTATCTGGGTCATTTAAATAAATGTTTATATTAGCTTTTACAGGTAATACAGCATTTCCTGTGTGTTCCTTGTGCCTCTGGTCTTCAATTGTATGTGATGATGACTAAAACATTTTGGTTTCGAGGTATTATTCCCAAAAGTCTCATTCGTTAAAAAGAACCAGCGGAAGTCAGTGAGGGTGTCGTCACAGCAGACCCGTGCCCACGCGTGCAGAGGTACTTGGAGGAGCACGCAGGCACCGGGGCCATCGCGTTCCATCACCTCACGAGGCGTCACTGCCCAAACATCCCTCTGGCAGCCCTGGCCGAGCGGTACCTGGAGGAACAGGTTCGACCCTCAGAAATGGCTTTGGTGCCTTGGGCCTGCGCAGGTGCTGACAGAGCCTGGAGCTGCCTGAGAGCTGTTTCTGGCCCGTGGAGCTGCCCTGGAAAGTGTCTCCTGCTCCCTGCCTTGTGGGCAACCCTCCCTGCAGCTCACAGAATCATACAACGGTTTGGGTTGGACGGGACCTTGAAGACCATCCAGTTTGAAGCCATCCCCCTTTGTCCTGTCACTCCAGGCCCCTGTAAATAGTCTCTGTCCATCTTTCTGGAAGGCTCCCTTCAGGTACTGGAAGGGGCAATTAGGTCATCCCCCGGTTTCTTTTCCAGGCTGAACTGTCCCAGTTCTCTCAGCCTTTCCTCACAGCAGAGCTGCTCCATCCCTCTAATCATCTTGGTGCCTCCTCTGGACTCCCTCCAACAAGTCCACGTCCTTCCTATGCTGGGACCTCAGGGCTGGAGGCAGCTCTGCAGGTGAGGTCTCACCTGAGCGGGACAGAGGGGCCCTGGACCTGCTGCCCACAGGGCAGGGGAGGCAACCCAGGGTACGACCGGCTTTCTGGGCTGCGAGCGCACAGGGTTGGGGCACGT
>VZTA01029341.1:22545-81080 GCA_013398855.1 Mohoua ochrocephala
CTTCGGGCGCGCGCTCGCCGCGGCGGCGGCGGTTCCCGGCGATGCGGTGAGAGGGAGGCGCAGCCGCGCTCTGCAAGGGGCCGCCGGGAGCCTCCCGCGCCAGGTAAGGACCAGCAGAGCGCCGGGCGCGAGGGGCGCGAGTGAACCCCCGCGGTCACAAATGGGGGGGTGGGACGCGACAGGGACACACGGTGAGGGGGCAACGCCCGGCGATGTGTCGGTTGTCGGGAGGGGGAAGGGGGGGGAAGATCGCGACCCCCGCCACGCCCCTCCCGCGGGCGGAGGACGGGGCCGAGGGGACCGCAACGGCACGGCTGGGGTGGGGGGGTTCCTGCGCGCGATTGCCGGGGAGGGGGAGCCGGCGCTGTCGGTGCCTCGCTGATTCAACCGGGATGCGGCGGCGGCGAGCGCCGGGAAAGGCGGGGTCGGCGCGAGCAGCGAGTTTCGCAAAATTCCGTCTCTTCAATGAAAAATGGACTATTTTGTTTAAAAAGAAATTGGCTATTTTGTTTAAAAAGAAAGAGGCGTGCAGGGGTAAGTGATCGGTGTTTATTCCGCCTTGCGGAATGCCGAGCCATCCCCTCGGGCCCGGGGGAGGCTGTAAGGAGGCCGTTTTTCTCGCCCCGTGTTTAGCGGGAGGTGCCGCAGGTACTGCACACGTGAGGCGAACGCACACCGCCCTCGCCACCGCTGCTGCGGGGACCGGGAGGGTTAAACCCCCTCCCTCTGCGCCCTCCGAGGGGTGAGTAAGGCTTGTGGAGTCTAATGACACACGCTATCTCTCCGTTCGAGGCGTGGGTTGGTTGTTGGGGGCTAAAATGCAAAAAAGCAATGCGAGATGATGAGGCAGACGGCGCTCAGATGGGTGTTTTGGAAGAAAAAGGCAGATTCTCATCCCCGTTTGTGTTGGGAAGTTCCGGAGCTAGTGTTGGTGAGCTGGTTTAGACAATGATGAACCAGTGTGGGTTTTAGGCTTTTGTACTACAGGTGAAAATAGTGCAACGAAAATGAAATATCTGGAGACTTCAAATAAATTATGGAGGCTAATGAGCACTGCTGGGGAGTGCAACATAGCTACGGTATAGGAGCGAAGGCAAATTAATGTTGGATTGGGAGGAGAAGAAGAAATACGGCGAACGTGCCGTGGAGAGCAACAACATGGCCAGGAGACCCTGCCAGCAGCATTGCTCAGGCTGGAGCGTGGAACGATTCCTGCAAAATGCTGAAGGTTGGGTGTTGTCTATTTTTCTTACTTAATTCTCAGAACTTAAATTCCAAACCTGCACCTGGAAACATCCGTTCCTAAGGCGTGAATTAAGAAGGAAAAAGGAGCTGGTGTGATAAGTGCCTTTTGGTGAGAATGTCTCGAAGAGGATTTGCTGGCTTCAGTCACATGAGGCTTTTTGCTGCGTGGTGAGAGACACCTTAGATTATGGGCAGTTGGTGTGGAGGCATGTTTACCTAGGAAATGCATGATAGACTCGTGGCCGAATGAAGAAAATACAATATATTGCCACTTGCCATAATCAAAATCTCATTTTTTGGCTCTGCAAACAAACTGTCGGTGGAAAGAGAGCGGTAACGCTTAGGCAAAGGCTATCTTAGCCAGTTTGAGGTCTGTGGCTTTTATGACTCTGGGGCTTCTAAGACAATAAACAAACTACTTAAAGTTGTGCTTCTTTTTTGTAGTAACTCGGCCTAAGGGCATCGTGAAAGACTGTGCACTCCAAATTTACCCTAATTTCATTGGAGTGGCAGGGTCGTATCCTGTTTGGATCTCTGCCGTGGCCGTAGAATATTGGAGCATACTGGCCTGCAACGTAGACTTGCAATTACGGTGTGAATTACTGGTTATATATTCAGGGTAACTGGATGACTAATATAATTTTATAAAATAAACTCCTTATCAGTACTGATTGCCTTGTAGCAATTCCTCTCTCGTTCTCATCTCTCTGTCTTTTCCATTGCTTTTCCCGTGATCCTGTGTGAGCTTCTGGGTTGTTTTAAATTTCAGGTTGCATACGCTAGATTTACTTTCAGTTAAACCTTTAGAAATACCAGTGAGATATATGTTGATGTTGAGAAATCCACGAGCATGCCTGTTATGTGCAGGGAATTTTTACGAGATGAATTTTTTAATACGTTACAGACAAGCATCCCTAACTTCCTGCTTGCAAATTCTCACTTATTAATATTAATGACCATAAATGCAAGTGGTATAAGGCCCAAATGTGTATCACGCACAGCAGTATGCACTCTGTACTCTGAGTTCTGCAGGTTTGGGCTTATATATATATTTCCAGAAGAAGACTTTAATGCCGGGCCTGCTTGTGGCACATTTAAGTTACGTATTCATTAGTTTATAATCTTGTATTTTGTTTAATTTCAGAATGCTTGTTAAACTTCATAGTAGCATATCTTACTTTTTTGTTAGACAGCAAAAGAAAAAGAGTAAGAAGGAAGCCAGAAAACTGAAACAACCCCTTGGTACATTAAAAAGCAGAAAAAAGGGACTTGTGACCCTCCCAAATTCGTGCATGGTTTTTTCTCATTAGAAAAAGAGAAGGATTATGCCCTTCCTTATGTTTTATCAAGGTTTGCCTTCTCTAGAGGTGGTTAAACAGGAGATCAGCTGAGAGCCTGGTTAACACCTGTAATCCCATGTTTTGCAATATTAAAAAAACTTCTGCTTTTAAATTTTTTCAAAAACAAAATCCTTATTTCTTGTCTTTTTGATGTGTAAGCATTGATTCTTTCAACTTTGGAGGATGAATTTTCTTTAGAGCACAATGGTTACTTCCTTTGACAAGATAATTTCCTTTGACATCCAGACAAGCAAATGGCTTTGAGTGTTGTTTCTTGACGGGGTTAGGCAGATTTTAAGAGAAGTGGTGCTGAGTCAGTAACCTCTCATCCCTGTTCTCCCACCCGCGGTGTTGGGGACCCTCTGTCTTGTGCCGTGTTGAACTTTTGAGCGGCTGTCGCGTGAATGACAGCTGTTTATTTTGTGGAGTTCATTTCTTGCTGGATCAACAAACGGAACTTGACCTGTGGAACGTGAAAGTGACAGGAGGAGGATGCAGGAGCAGGAAATAGAGTGGCTGGATCTAGCCTTTATGGCAGCCGTGAGCTCTCTAAGTGGTCGATGCCAGTCGGGAACTTGTGTCTGGAGTATTGCGCAAAGCCTTAAAGTGGCACCTTTTGGTGTACGGGGAGCGAATGGTTTCTGTTTAGTACTACACGAATAACTCGTAGTCTTGCAGCCTTTGTCACGTCATTGGTTATAACCCTCGCAGTCAGCCTGATCAGTAATTTCAGGTTGTCTTGTGCTTTGTTTCCAGTGTGATAAATATGTGCCAACCTCTAGGAGTTCTTTCAGCATCGATAGGACACGTGAAGAAGCTCTGTGGTGACACAGGACACGGTGACATTACCGGTAAGGGCTTTGGGAGGTTACCGTGGTCGTCAGTGGTAACAGAACTGAGCCCGCTGGTTGTTTTTGACTCTTGTAGTTCAAGTCTTCAACCAAAACATGGCCCTGTGTGAGCTACTGCGAAGAAAATTAGCTCCAGCCCAGCCCAGAATGGCACCTTCATTTTAACTTGAAGGTGGAGAGCATTCAGAACAACAGAGAGCCTGTTGCACTCACTGGAGATAAATCAGTGTTTGGAGCTCACTGCACCTGCAAAATACTCTCGATCCAATGAACTGGGTCGTTCGTCTCTGGTTTATTTGCCAGCTGGATTTTATGAGCTTGGAAAAACCAAATTCTAATCATGTTACTTAGAATGGTTCCAGTCCCGTTATTGTATGGGGCTAAAATGCAGTTGTTTGTTTTACATTAATTTAAAAAGTAATTTCTTTAAATACAAACTCTACATAGAGGAAGTAGCGCTTGTTTTGTGGACTTGCATTAGAAAGGGAGAAACTGGGAATTTAGAGCCCAGCCTTGGAATTATCCTTTGTGAAGCTGTCCCATCTCAGGGTTC
The DNA here is from genome assembly GCA_013398855.1 of Mohoua ochrocephala. Classification (NCBI taxonomy): domain Eukaryota; kingdom Metazoa; phylum Chordata; class Aves; order Passeriformes; family Acanthizidae; genus Mohoua; species Mohoua ochrocephala. The sequence continues at coordinate 26,535 of VZTA01029341.1, forward strand.
CTCAAGTTTCCACTTCAGCAGCCTGCGATGAAAGGATCTAGTTTAACAAGGATGCTGGACACATTGGAGAGGAATTTAGCATGGAATTGCCTGTGGGATTCTGATGAGAGAGCAGAAGGTACTTTACTAGGTTGTGCATAAAAATGCTGTACGTTCTGGGCGCTGTGGTAATGGGACTGTGGTGTTTCAGCTCCTCAGGAAGAGAAATCCTTGAATAATCTGTTGAGTTCCCTGAGCAGCCTGGCTTTCTTCCTGGGTAGCATTTATTCCCTATCTTTCTAAAATTCATCAAGTAACAGAATTTATACTGTGGCGTGAGAAACTCCGTCTTGAAAAATACTCTGTGAGAGAACGTTAATTAGTAGTGATAAAACATAAAACGTACCACGTGCTTATTTGACTCAACTTTGGGTTTGTGTCACGTTGCGCCATTATTTGATTTCGAAGGAGTCATTACTTATTCATGGTTTTTATAAAATGTGTGTAATAGTTGTGTTTGTATGTATTCTGCATAAAGCAAACTTTGGTCTAAGTTTTGCTTCCTCGGTCATTTTTATAAAATTTTGGTAAAGTTTTTTCCTGCTCTGAGTGGAGGGCTTATTTACGGAAAATGTTGCTTTTTTTGAACTTACAAGTTGAGTAGCTTTTTTTCCCCCCCTTCCTCTCCCACCAGTCCTGTTGCTTTGTAAAGATGAGGCTTATTTAGCTTTACCGAAGAAGTAACCTGAGGTAGGAATTCTTAAGAGCCAATTTGGCAGAGGCACATGTAGATACTTGAGGAACATGCAGGATCCCGGTGAGTTCATGTTACTATTCCTATACGGGCAGGTCTCTGCACGCTGCCGGAGCCCCGGTGCTGCTGAGGAGCGATGTTGTGTGAGCTAATGGCAGGGAAGTAATCTGGGAGAGTGGTGTTGTCTTTTGAACTGGCATCACTAATGAAGAGAGTGATGAATCATGCATGTTGACATTTCAGCTCTTACCAGTATTTGTTATTTATTCGTCCTTTATGAAAAGAACATATTTGTGACTGAAGGAGCATCTTCCTGAGCAGACTGGGAGCTCTGCAGGGTGAGGGCAGGCTTGCTGTTAATTTTGCTGTTTGGCTGGGGAGGGATTTGTTGTTAGAGATCTTTCAGACACATAATTTCAGAGTCTTGGAGCAACTTGTTGCTCATTAGTTGTTCACTTGTACTCAATGAGAAAGAATCGAGTGGTATGTCCGGAGAGGAGGTCCCGGGGTAGATGAATGATCCTTTCTTGCGCCACAAGCGGTTCCATTCATGGTGCCCCATTTCACGGAAGTTACTGGAAAGTCATCTGATGAGCATTTGTGACCTTACTGTGCTGATCAAAGCGGAACAGGCTCAAAGCCGTGTTTGTTTCTCGCTGTGCTGCGAGTGTATGCAAATACCAAAAGTGTGTCTGCCATTATCCCGGCCTTCCCAGAGCTTGGAAGAATGGAGACAAGCCTTCGTGCTGCTCTTTCCTCAAGTTTTTAATTTGTAAATTTGTGATCATTTCTTTCAGAGTAGGTTGCGCGTGAGACAGCAGAGGTCTGCTTGTCCTTTGGAATCATTTGTCTTGACATCCAGATTTCCACATGTTCTGCTTTTTTGCCATTGGGATAGCTGACTTGGTGTTCAGAGATCAGTGACCCTTTGCAGATTTCCAGTGTGTAATACTTAAAACCTGAAGCTCATATCACACCGCTAATGAAATTCAGCTGACCAGTTGAACGACATCTTTTACCCTCATCTGTTGTTAGATGGAGTATTGCTTATTGGCTTTATTATTTTAGAGAAGCAACACGAAAGAAAATAGGGCTTATCTTTCATTGCTCTTTGAGAAAATTTTTGCCTGCCCTGTCCCGTCATCCAGCTGGTGATTGCTGCTGAAAGCTGGTGGTCTCTCAGCTGTGCTGAACCAGATGTCTGGGTGTAAGGTAGAAAGAATAATCACATTTCACTGCCTTCTTCCTGGTGTTCTTGCCCTGAAATTGCTCACTGGTAGAGCTGATTAAGTGGAGTTATCGGTCCCGTTTTGTCCCACCAGTCTGGCACAGGAGATTCTGGTGCTGCCTTTTTCCATCAATAAAAGTGAGCTTTTGCTATTTTACCTTCTTAGGTTGGATCTCCTAAAGTTGGCATTTTTAATGAAGAAATATAAGAAAGTAAAGGAGCAATGTGCAACCAGAGTGTGCTGAACGGTGAAGTGTGCATATTCCTGTGGTCGGTCTTTTTATTTGCCTCTTCAATAACAGATCCCTTTTGCCTTATCTTCCATTGTTTCGTGTAGGATTATTCTCTGTCTAGAAATTATTTTCGATGGTAGGGTGCCCTTAATGTTCCCGAGGCCGGTGCAAAGAGGCCTAGCAACAAGAGGATAAAGGTACAAAGTGCTTTTGTAGAAGTGAGTTCCATGTTTTTAATGCTGAGAGGTATCAGTGGGAAAGCCTGTACATTCTGTAGTTCACCAGGACTGGGGGATGGCAGCATTTATTTATTTATTTATTTATGGTGCTTGGAATTTGAAATTGGTCAAAAAAGTGTTGACTTTTCAAGCCTAAGACCCCTGTGCTACTCCTGTTTCTCCAGGCTCCTTCAGAGCAGGCACATTCCTGGTTCCCTGTCTCAGCTCTGCTCAGTGTCTGGTGCAGATCTGGGAGCAGAAGGGGTCAGTGACTGAGTAGATAATTGGAATGGGCTTAACCAGGCTGTTCCTGCAAGTGCTCTAGAGGAAAGTCTTCAGCAAAGGGCAGATTAGCAGGCAAACAGATAAACAACTTTCTATCCTTCAGAGATTTTACGGAATAGACTATGGAAGGGTTCTGAGAGAGGGAAAACCAAAGTAAAATAGTGAGGATAGATTTTTAGAAATCAATGATGCTTGGAGAAGAGAGACAAAAGGGGGGGGTGTGTGGGGGGGGGGTGTGTGTGTAACTTTTATGAGAATTGTTAAACTGAGCCTGTGGAGAGGTGCAAATGCAAGTGGATATTGTGATTTGAATGATCCAAATAAATGCTTGTGCCGCAGATTTTGCTGGCTTATCCCAGCTTGCAGGCCCTGGTGTTCTTCACGTGACTTTATTTGTAAGGATACTTGCAGAATGATCTGGGTTCTGGCAGGTATTCTGTGCGTGTAGCTGTGTGCTGCTTGATCTGTTACTTTCCGTATAAGTTGGGGTCTAATGCCGATTACCTTTCCCAGCAGTTTTTGCAGTTCTACATAATCTTAGTTTAATAGATAATTTATATTTTATGGAGGGACAAATCCTCCATTTTCTTATTTAATGGGTTTTTCTCCTCTTACTCAAATGATTGTCCCATTTAATTTTCAGTGCAAGATTTGATTAGAGGACCCCAACTCAGTTTCCTGCTGCTTCACGCAGTTGTTAGTATGAGATACTCAGCTTCGCTGTTAAAACATCTGTGTTTGATTGAAATCTTTCTGAGCAGCTTTTCATTGGCACTAGCCTTGGGTTAATACCCGCATGGAGGTCATGACACCCCTTGTTTTCTTGTCTTCAGGAGTGGGGATTTAGTGTAACAGGCACCTTGAAAGAAAGGACTATTGTTCTTTGAAGGCTGAAACGGTAATGGAGCTACATGTGCCCACCCGCTTTCTCTTCAGACTGGTAATATAATCTCTGTCTTGATTTAGAGAAAATGAAGAAGCTGTAATGCTGACAGCAGGCAGTGCTGCTCCACCTCCTCAGCAGAGGTGGAAGGGACCATCTGGCACTATGTGGGTAGCAGTTATCCCAAAAAGTAATAACAGTGGGAGTTCTTGCCAGTTACAAGTTGTGATCACAGGCCAAATGGTGTCATTCTAAATCAGTGTACGTTTTCAAAGAGAAAGAGATGCAAGTATTTATTTTTGCCAACTTGAGAAGTATTTTCGGTCACGGGGGGCTCTGCTGGGGTTTTAGTTGCTGGCATTTGAGAGAAAGTGTGAGGGGAGTAAGTCAGAGGAGTATGGCTGTGATGCCTGCTAGACCAGCTCCTAAGCACTAAAAAAAGTTGGCTTTTTTTTTGGTATTATGTAAGCCTCAACTCGATTAATCCGTGAAACTGAGGAATTTTTTTTAAAGGCTGTGTAATGGAGTGGTCTGTCGATTCGATTTAGACTTTGCCCAATGGGAACTGAAGATCTCAGTCCTTATCTTTGGCGCTACTAACTAGTCTTGAACAAATCGCTGCTGTAAAATGATAAGAAAAACTTTGTAATGAGGTGAAAAATTCTCTAAATTGCTTTTAGAAGCACTTCATTATGGTGGCCTGTGGTATTTTTGTCTGCAAAGTTGGATGTAGCATAATCAGAAGTGCTGTACAGTGGATGCAGAGCTGGTTAACAGGTTGCTTAGTAACCCAGATGGAGGAATTGAGAGTGTACTGGTAAAACCTGTGGATGGCATTGGCTTTCAAGGTGTCGCAGGGATAGGAGGAAAGGATTCAAACGGATCTTGAAAAATTGGAAGCTTGGAGTATGAACAAGTTAATTTCTCAGCGTTTATTCTGAATAAAAATGGTCAGCACTATAAACGCAGAAAAACAGGAGCAGCACAAAGCGCTGTAAAACATCTGAAGTGGAAACTGAAAAATACCATTTGCATGTACACAGAGCAAGGGAAATTTAGGGGGAATTGTGAATTTGTGCCCTCGTTCAGACCTGGGTTCTTTTTGCAGACTTGCTCAGACTCTGTCGATACTATGTGTCAGTGTGGAGAAAATGTCTGCATAGACAAAGATAGGTTTTTCAAAGAGGGCTTTTGTTGGTCTTTATCAGGTTTTCTGGGTAGATGCAGCTGCTTTCCCGTCAGTGTACGTTGTCTCTGCACAGGGACTTTGCCAGGATCTTCCCAGCCCCTGCATAGCTGTAGCTGCAGGAATCCTCACAAAGTGTCTAAGCTTTGCTTTGGACTCTGATTCCTTTGTACGGGTGTTGTTGTTTTGGGTTTTTTGGGGGTTTTTTGGTTTTTTCTTTTTTAAACTGCTTCTGCCTGTTGTAAAAGTTTAGAAGCCCAGCCTACAAAATCTGGTCGATAAAGACTCTGTCCAAGCCTACTGAATGCACCCCTAGTCCTTGCACTGAGTCAGTTTTCCATGTTGCGTTACTGTAGTTCGGATCTTTGGGAGTGATGAGTCTGCCTTTATGTACCGTGTGCTCTGGGTTGGTTTTCCTCAGTTTAAGAGTAACATAATATGCAGAGTAATCTTGTAGTCTTAGTGGTTACCTGTTTAGCTGTAGATGCAGTAGAGCTGAGTGTGGATGTGGGGATTTATTTACCCTTCTCAGATGTCACATTCTGCCACCTGTGCTCTTGTGTCTGATGGACGCGAGTGCTGACTGCAGTCTGCAGTTCTGGAATTTGGGCAGCTTAAACCTCTCCTGTCAACCGTCTGTACTATAAATCCCCAGATTTATATCTGCTGGCACTTTGCTCATAGTCTAGACACTTGTGCTGAACTTCTGTGTGAAGCCAGTCCTGCCTGCTTACAGTCAAGAAGTGTCTTTCTGTATTGTATTAAGAGCTTGTCCATATGCTTCAAGCTTGGAGCGCAGGAAGTCTGCTGGCAGCAGGCCTGCTATTCCATATTCTGAGCTCAGGCTCTTTGTGAATAGTCAGGAAGGAAAAAAAAAGCCAACCATAAAGCACGACAAGTTGTTGACTGACGGATTTCTAGATAAGTTTTGCAAGAAAATTTGAATAAATATTAATGTTATGCGTAAGAAAGGGTACGGCGTGGTTGGTTGTGGTGTGAACTGCAGGATGTGATTAAAAATGAGATTGAGCAGTGTATAGGGGCTCGTTTGGGGAAGAACAGTCTCCACTTGGGCCTCATTCACTGTGGTTTAGGAGTAAACATAATGTCTGTTGATTGGAACAGGTTTCAATGCCATGAAAAACTCTGTATGTATTTCCTTCTGACACTGGATATGCTTGGTCGTTTATCATTTATCATGAGAAAGAGCATCTGGTCTTGATTTTTACAATTAATTTAGATCAAGAACTATTTTTTATATATTGTTCTATTTTGGAGCTTTTAATGTGCAATACATAATGCTTTTTAACAAAGATTCTAACTCTTTTTACCTCCCAGACTCCCTTCCAGAGAAAACAATAATTTTGGTTTCACATAGATTGTATATAGTGACTGTTGAGTTCTCTATAAGAAAAAAAACCCCACGATCCCCTTGAAACTGAGGCTGACAAAGCCGTGGCTATAACAGAGCACTTGTTTCCTGACTGTCAAGGCTGGTTTTGTTTGTGAGATTTTTCCAAACCTGGGCTGAACTTTCAAATGGTTTTGGTTTTCTGAGAATTTTCATTCTGACACACCGGCGAATAGAATATCCAAAAGAACCTCGTGAATTTCATAAACAACAACAAAAGGAATACATTCTGGAGCCTTTTCTAACTCTCTGCAAAGGCACAGAGTCTGGTTCCTTCACTTCGGTGTGTAATAGACGTGACTAAACCAAGCTCGGAAGAGTTTAAAAAATAAGCCCATAGTAACATACAGAATTTTATGTATAAAATAATCTTTGTGTTTTTTGGGGAGAAGTAGCTTTTTGTTTGAGACGGTCCATGCTTGTGTATGTTAAGGCAAATAGCATAATTTTCAAATGTTCTGGACAGCCTGTGTAGGAAGGAAAGTTCTGTCTCAGCCTGGAATTATTTTGGATAATTCAAAGGAACTACAAAATTGTTGTGTAGGATGCTTGTTTGTATTTTTAAGATGCTCTGTAACACATCATTCACATCAAATATAGCTAGAGAGAGGCCAGTAAAAAGCACTGTGTGTCCATTTCCCTCTTGTAAAGACCCGAGTTTCCGCTCCTCGTGTCAAGTTGTTGTATCTGAAGTGCTCGTGCTGGTGGGATTTGATCTGATTTTTTTTTTTTAAATTAAACAGAAACAGTAAATGATTATTGAGAGTATAAATACTTAATAAAATTGAATTTTATTATCTTCTTCCAAATAAGAAACCACTTAATATATTAATCACTTCACTTACGTGTTTGATGTGCCTAATTTGATGGAAAGATGCAATATTTATGGCTGTTTGCCTTTTAGATAAAGGAAAGATGTCTCCAGATTTCATATTGTGTTACTTGTATACCTCTGGGAATTCTAGATTTTCCTTGAGGAGATGGATTTTATCTGTGTGCAGCTTGCTAGCAGAGTTTTACTAAATAACATGTAGAAATACTGTAGGCAAAAATGTGGAATACCCTGGAAATATTGTAAGAAAGCTCCAGGAAGAACCTGGTATTTTTTCAACTGTGGGTTTTTTTTTTTTTGTTTTTCTCCAAAAGTTGTTTTTTTTTTACCCAGTATAGATATCAGATGGCGAGCTTTTGCATATTACTCATTAGAGGAACATCAGCTTGGTTTTCCTTCCTTTATTTGTGCTCTTCCTCTTCCTTCTCCCTCCCCCTTCTCATCCTGCTGTTGTTTTATCTCTGTGGCATTGTTGAATCGGAGTAGCCGGGCCAGGAATTGATCTTTGGTCCCTCGGGTGCGCAGCAGAGCCTTGGGCGGGACCCGCTGCACAAACACCACTGATTTCCCTTCTGCTCACGTGTGCCGAGATCTTCTGAGATGAAACCTTTCGTGTGAAGTGAAGTCTCCCACCTCCTCATGCTTTGGTGATTTTTATCGTTCTGCTCGTTAGTAATGGGAAGGATTTAAGTAGACGATCACACAGAGAGATGCTCCTTCCCGCTTTCCTCTTCCATCGATGCGCAAACTTTTTAAACCATTAAAAGCGGCCGTGAGAAAGTGTTTCTGCCTGGTCTCGAGAGAATTACATGCGTGTGACAGTTAAGTAACTGTATGAGAAAAGATTCGTCTTCCAAAGGGCACCGGTGTGTGCTGGTGTGCAGGACTGAGAGGCCTCGAGTGGTGTGTTTATTTGCAGTATCACCTTCAAAACACCCTTGGGCTGAGCAAATCTGCTTGTCCTTCATCCTGTGAGAGCTCCCAAAAAGATGTCAGGTGGGCATCCCTATTCTGAGAGAGTCTATTTTCTGGGAACTCCAGCTTCCTCTCTGTGTCTTTCGGTAGGCTGAAAGGAAATCTTTTTCTAGGATGGCAATCTCTGTATTTTTCCAGCATCCCTGGATACCTTTCCCTCCTGAGATGACCCAGGAGCTGCCCGTGTGTGAGAGTAATGTTATTTTCTTCTCCCTTACTGTGAGTTGCTCCTGCAGGTGCAACCAAATAAATACCAGGGCTTGTATTTCTCATTATTGTCTCGTGCATCCTGAGGGTGAAGGAAGATGAGAAAATAAATTATTGGAGGAGAACTCAATTAGCGAAGATGACATGGAGGGGGAGAACAACAAGAAGATGTTTCTGAATTTGTAAATGTGTCTCCTGAATAGATAATTGCATGTAAATAAATGTGCAGATAGGCTGGTGGGAAGAGTAACTGGAAAGTGGTGAACTTAGTAATAATGTGTTTTGAAAAGCTTGTGTGAAAAAGGCTCTCAATCTCCTAATGGAGAGGTTAGAGAGAACAAAAGATTATTTGAAGATTGAGACTGACTTGGTTGAGTGATTTAAAAGTCAAACAGGATTTTGACACATTTATACCTGTGCTACAAATGCCAGTCAACGTCCTTCTGAATAGAATGGATCATTGCACTCGGGGTGACTCGCTATCAAAGACGGATGAGTGTGCAGCTGCTTTTTCTCTTTGAATGTACATATATTGCCCTTTCATGGCAGCTTGGATCAAAGGTTTTAAAAATTACTGTTATTTTCAAATAAATGTGAGGAAAGGAATTTTAAATTTTACTTAATACACTTTTCAAAAGAATTTGTTAGCATTATGTATGTGAGGCAGTGGTTAAGGGGGTGGGTGCTGCTGGGACTGAGCTGTAAGGAACGTAGTTGTGTATTTGTTTCAGATGAAAATTGCCTGGTGTTACAGATTTCTCTTATCTGCAAGGCAGACAGGCTTGAGACTGAACTGGAATGCGAATCAGCATTATTTTTCTAGACATCTCGTAGTAAAGATTATAAGTCACCTTTTGCTCTAAGCAGCACCTTCTCAGTGGATGTTTAGTGGATTTTCACCTCTTTAATTATTAGCTGAGTATGGGAAGATGGTAAATCTTCATGACTTTTGTTTCCCCGAGTTCTTCTGAATTTACCATGTTGTTTATGTGTATTTGTAATAAGGTCTTTGGGACTTGGTGTCTAGTTGACTGCAACCTTTAATAGAGAATTTTATATGGTTTCCCTTTTTCTAACAGTTTGATACACTCCTTAAAAATTTTCTGTTTGTATGTGCGTGTATGTATTTATAGCCATAATTTATATTCTGCAGTAGTCTGGAAAAATGTAGCAAGGGTACATTTAGAGAGGACTAAGTAGTATTTCTTAGCTGGCAGTGGGGAATGAAGTAAATTACTCTTCAGTATTAGACATTAATCTGTCTAATTGCTGCCTGAGTTTTCTACAGATGTTTTAGAACAAGCTAATAAAATGTGCCCTGACACAAATGATTCTGTACAAACAAATATAATTGAGAGTTAAAGAGAAGGGGTGTTGTTAATAATATTGAAATTCATTCCTTATCTTCTTCTTTTAATTACTTCAGGGGTGTAGTTATTTTAATGTTGCTTACGTAGATCAAGCTAAACGTTCAACTTTACTGCCAGTATAGCGTGAGTACTTAAAGCAGATGGAGTTTGTAGCAAAAACGGCCCATGAAGAAATTCTTTCCTGAACCTGCTGACAGATCTTATTTATTAACTGTTGCAATAGAGTCGTGTAATAGTAATTTTGTAGCAGTAGGAACTTTCTAGGAGGATTTCAAGTTAGGAATCTAATTCTCTACTGTCAAATTACCTAGGACTAACATTGAATCTGTATTATATTTCACATATTGATACATTATTCAAACTGCGTTGGGAAAGTATAATTCTGGATACAGTTTATAGTGGTAGCCTGTGAACCCAGCCTACACAAATTTGACATGAGCAGAAATAATTAAAAGGTTGGGTTTTTTCTGTAGGTTTTGGTGCTATGGCAGAGCTGCTGTATGAAAGAATATGTGCATCTGTGTGTGTGAGAAGCTGGGCCCTCTCCCAGGTTACCTTAGGCATGACTGGAACATCGAGCACCTTGTATTAATCTTTTAACGGTGATATTCACTGTTTAAAAAGTGTATTCTAGGATTTAGGTAGGATTCCTGTACTAATGTGGTGACAAACTGCAGCCATAGACAGATGGAGGTGGTTTCGTACTGATCCTTGTGCCTGATCACAGCTTACCTTGTGTGCGAGGAGAAAGCGGCAGCATTTAGTCGCACCTTTAGAAACAGAAAGTGCAGGAATTTGTTGCAACGGGGATTATGAATATTGCTTTAATAGCAAGGGCCCAAAAGCCAAGAGCAGAGATTTTCCTCCTTTGCTTTCCTTGTGTGTGTTTATACAGCATAAAAGCTCTCTCTGGTAGCTGAGAAAATATGCCTTTTTTTGGATTTGTGTTAAGACTATGCTGAAGTGGTTTCTGCAGTATTGTTTGCATTATTTTGCTTTAAAAGCAATAAACTTTGGTAAATGTGATATCCATACTCAATTTAGATTTAAGATAATCAATCTCGCTACAGGACTCCGAGCATTTAACTATTTTTCACGTTTCAGACTCATTCTCACAAAAAAAAAAAAAAGCCTTTTTGATACGGGTGGTGATACGGCCAAGCAATTGCTGTATTTGCTGTAATGCATCTTGATGTCAGAAATGTTTCTCTGCGGAACTTGCCTGAGGAAATTTCAGACCATTGTTTCTTAATAGACATTGTTCCAGAGTATAATAAAGGTGAATCAGACATTTTGGCTATCTATGTTAGCTACAGCAAGGGAGAGAATGTGCTGCTGTTTTAGGCTGAGACCAAAGAAGTGGGAATGTGACCAAAGGGGGTTCCTCAAGCCTTGAATTCTTGCAGCTCTGGAATAAGAGTTTGTGTCGAAGTGGGGTGTATATATGTATATTGGATATAGGATGCAGTTACTGCTGTGTAATGTGACATTCTGCTCTACGAAGAAAATCTTTGCACCGCTGGTAACACTTCTGTGCCAATCTTCCTTCCAGACAAGAGACTGTTAGGATAATGTAAGAGTTAGTGGTGGTGCCACAGCAGAAAGGAGCGATAAGGGTAAGGCTTGGGTCACCTCGCTCTCACCGGCAAATCTGCGCGATGGCTTTAGAGAGAGAACAAGTGTGAGTGGGTGTGGATTATTTCTTGACTGGTCCTCACAGTTCAAGTATTTCAATGCTGTAGACTTCAGAAGAAAAGCAAGCCAGTTATTTTTGTTGTTTCTTCTTGTTTTCCTTGGTTGGGCATGCTCTTCAGTGCCAAGAAATGGATAGGATTTGGGATTTGCCTCAGTGAATGATGACATAAACTATTGATGATTATGCATGCCAATTGCAATCGTTTATGTTCCAAATGTAGGGAAAAAATACATTCCCTCTCTTTCCATCTCTAGGAGGCATTTAGATTTCCTCCATGTGACAGACTATAGATAGTATCTAAAAAATCAATTTGTTTTTATAGTTACACAACTTTATGAAGAAATCTCAGCCCTCACTGCCAAAGTTTTATTAAAGCTAAATGGGGGAGGGTGTAAAGGCTTTGTCTAAAACCCCAAACCAACACTGCAGTATTCAGCTCTGTTGTGTTATCATTGACTTTGATACACTCTTTCCGATACTCCTTGACTCTATCCATGAGTCAGGGACAGAGCATTTCCTTTCCCAGAATGAAAGAGAACAGTGTCCCCAAGCATTCTGGTGCTGGAGAGACTCAGAAAAGCACTGGAACTGCAGCATCACCGCCACCCATCTTCACTTGGCTCTCTGTGAAACCAGGGAAAGGACCACGTGGAAAAGGAGGCAGGAAGGGGGTGTGTGATACACTGAGCAGGGCAAAGCAAACTGCAGGTCCGGTTTTTCCAATGCTCCCGTACCAGCCAGCTGAAGTGACTAAGGCACTTCTGAGCCAAAGGCAAGGCTCCTGAGGCCAATAGAATGTTTTGGTTTACAAATGGGATAAGTTAAGAGGGTACTTGGTATTCAAAGCTGACTTCTTAAGCCATGGTAATGTAGTTTTCAGGAGTCACATTGAAAGTAACTCGGTCTTGGATTTGGGAAGTGCTCAGCTCACGCTGGGTCTCTCACTAGGAATATTTTCTGCCTGCTACTGTTTGTCTCCTCGAGGCTTTGTGGACTTTGTTCTTTGTGATACCCTTTGTGGACCCCTAACAGCTTGCTTTAAGGTTAGCTGATTTCTCCTGTTAAAAAGAATCTCACTGGGCTTTCAGTTCTCACTTGCATCAAGCTGAGGAAGCACCGTTGTTTTTGCCAGAACTGTAACTCTTTATATCCCCATTTTTGCTGCCGGCTGTGGGATGAAACCAGAAACTCCTGATTGTTGTTAGCTGAGGAGGACAGTATGGAGTGGAGCTTGTGTATACAACACTGCATTCTTTTGAAGCCTGCTATGTGCTGTAATTTCAAATGTACTCATACAATGGCTTCATTTATAACTCATCGTTTAAACACATTGTCTGAAGTGGTGAGGCCTATGGTAAATATCACTTATATACATCATGAAAGATAAAAGGTGTATAAACGAGCCCTTTCCTTCAACTACTTATTCAACTGTGTGTTCCCTTGTTGGAAGAGTTTGAAGAAGTGGCTTAAAGCAGAATATCCACTTCTGCCAAGTCCCGGTTTTCCTGCGTGGAATAGTTAGCCAGCTATCAAATAAATGAGAGTCAAGCAAAATGCTCTCACTTAAGTCCCCTTATCTTTGCTGCATTTCACTTGGAATCTAAGATCTGGTCTGTAGTGTTAGCAGACTGTTAACAACACAAAAAAAGACTTCTTTTTATTGTAAGTGTGGATTCGCAGATGAAAAATCCTTTGTAAGGTATGTTCTTTCTTTCCGTCTTCCCTCTTGTTTTAACCCAAAACCCAAGTTGTTTGTGTGTGTTAAACCTTAGCACTGCTGGTTTTGCTGAGAACACCAGAAATGTTTGAAAGAGAACTACAGCTATATAGTATGTTTGATTGACTTTTTGTAAGGACATGTACTTCTCCCTGAGAAAGCTGCCAGAAGGATGTTACTTTTGTTTCATTCAACTGCAGATAATTCTGTCCTCTGGTAATATGAAAACAAATTAATTCAAATAAAGTATTCAACATACTTGTAATGCTTCTGTTAAAAAAAACCAAGACCCCTCTTTTACCCTCTCTCTCCTTTAAAGGTTAATTTCTCCCCCTCCTCAATCCGGTTTAATTTTTCCAGTTTCTTTCCCTATCTGCGCTTGCTTCTCTCTCCTGACAAGTGTTTTTGTCTTCACGTATTTCCAGGTTGTTTCCACATGGTGTATCTACAGAGAGGAAAATAGGCTGGGAAGAAGAGTAGTGTTTGAGTACTCGAGTTCTGGTTGCCCTTTCTGAAGGAACAAAGAAAAGATTTTGACATTCTTGGTTTGTTCTGTAGAAGCTGGTTAAGGAGGTTTGAAGTAGCTATTTTACATCCTCGGGGGTTATTTTATCTCCTCAGAGGGTGCTGCTGAAGCAGCACAGTGACAGCTGTTGAGATGCCTCCTTAGGTTGGAGCAACAGAAGTTTTCTGTGGAACAGGTCCTACGCACGTGTCCTTTCAGAGAAAATGAGACAAACTTGTGAAAAATGAGCCCAGTTTCTAGCAAAAAATTAAAAGAAACCAAAAAGACAGCAGGGAGAAGAGGGAATCTCTACCGGTCTGATCTGGAGCCATCTCCAGCAGGCCCTGGCTCTTCCCGGCTGCTTCTCAGCCTCCTTTACCTGTCTGACACAGCATTAGCAGTAATGGTGGTGTGTGGACACAGGGATGTAAGCATGACCCTTGGGATAAAGCTGCACTGTAAATGACACTCTTGAATTTTAGCAATTTCATCCTTAAATTTGTTAGAATCCCAGGACGGTTTGGGTCAAAAGGGACCTTAAAGCTCATCTCATTCCGACTCCCTGCCACGGACAGGGAGACCTTCCACTAGACCGTGTTGGGTCCACTAGACCAGGTTGGGTTGCATGTATTTGAGCAGCGTTGTCAGAATTTTTTGTTTGGTTCTTACTGAAATCCCTGGCAAAGCTTACAGCAGCACTGAGAGGATGGGAATAGGCTTGGGATCTTCCAAAGGCCTGCTGTGTTAGATGTCCTTTCAGTGTCACGGTGCCTCTGGACCCTTAAGTCTCCTTGTCTAGGTATTTGCTGACATCTGTTAAAAGTCAGAAAATTACAGTAAGTCCTCTAGCCTTGAATTACTCTGGAAGGAAAATATTTTTCTTGGTGCATCCTGACCATAACCCATCATTTCCTCATCACACGGGCATGGGGACTGCGGGACCCAAACCAGCTGGTTAACAAACAACAACTGATCTGAGACAGAGGAGGGAGAGTGAACAGACAGGTTGTATTCAGAGTTATTAAACATAGGATGGTAATTAGAGTGTGAAGACATGAGAGAGGTGAGGGCTGGGGAGCACCAGGTACTGCAACAACAAAACAGTGACAGCTCCTGCCCCCAGATCGCTGGGGAAAAGGTGGAAGATAGATAAGTTTGTAAATTTTGATAAACACGATTAAGATGCTGAAAAATGCGATCCTCCACGAATAGGTCGGAACTATTTGTTAGCAGAAAATAAAATGAGAGCTCCTTATAATTTTCATATAAAACCGGGAATCTGAGTTGTTAGGAGCAGAATGTGGATGTCATCTAGATTTAACACACAGGGTGGCTATTTTTTTAAGGCACATGTGACAAGCAAAAAAATCCTAATTTAAAGCATGGTCAATTAGCTGATTTTTTTTCATAATTCCATTGATGTCTGGATGCTTTCCCATAGTTATTTAGAGTGATGATCGTGAAGAAACTGTTGCCAACTTAAAATATGGTAGAGTGGATGCTTGCTTAATACTGTTGAAAATCAGCCAAGACATATCTAATTCTGGACTGGAGTGTTATGTTGTATGGTTTTATTTGTGGAATTCTTGATTTATCAATGGTCTACGTTCCTGTGTAATGAACTGTATAAGTACAGTCATTATGTATGGTAACATATGATTCAAATCTTGCTTTTAATTAGAGAATATGAGGTTAAGAAGACAAACTCTTTGTCAAGATGGAAACACGAGACTTGTTTTCCAGATTAGTCTCCAGTAAAATTAGGTCAGTCATATTTACGTGACAATAATTTAAAGAATGTTGTCATTTTCCTGATCTTTGATTTGGTTACATGACAGACATCATGAAAACACACATTTTGCTTAAAAATGAATTCAGGCAAGTTAGAACTGGAATCAAGACTATTTTTAGTCAGTATGTATTTTGTTTCCAACATGTATGTATGTGCAAAGAATTTAAACTGTGATTTGATTTGATTTTAGAATACCATCCAAGCTTACTCAATTTATCCGATGAATACCAGCTGGTGCATCTGACAGCCAAAACTAGAAAAATAACCTCATTTAAAGATGGAAGTCCCTATTCATGAGACCATTTCATAGCCTTTGCTTTCCAGCAGGACTGGTTGAGCAGCATGCTCTGATCATTGGGGTAGTTTTGGTTTTCAAAGACAGATGGTCATTGTGTTTAATGTCTGTGTATTAATGTTCTGTTGATAAAAGTATGAGTAAGTTGCTAATTTCTCTGGGAAAATATAATTAAACTGTTGAGATCAGGATACATGTGACCTGTGCTATGTTTGGTTCAGAGGCTTCAGATTCAATTAGCTTTGCAAAACTGCTGTGAATTTTTACCTGCTTGCTTGGATTGAGGGGAGAAAAAGGTTCCTTTGTTTACTCTAGGATGAACAGAAAACTAGTCTTATTTCAGCCTCTCACTCGGATGTTTCTCAGTACTAATGTTCAATATTTTCAAATATAGGATGGGTGCTATTCAGCTCAAGATATCTCAAGAGACTTCTCAAACTTGTTGCTGTGAAATCAAATGTTCTGGTATGATTTCAGACTATGTGGTCAAGTTGCAGCATGGATGGCAGCTTTTCTGGTTTCTGCCTCAAATCTTGAAGCTTTAAGTCTTTTTTTTCTTCATGGATTTTAGATTGGCAGGAAAATATTGCAGCTGCAATGTGTGTTGCTGTACCTGAAAGTATTCATTCCTTGTATAGGCAGTTTTCTGTGTTAGAGTGACAGGAAGGTGCTTAATTCTGACAGCTGAAAGTGTCAACAGTATTGGGATTTTTTTTTTTTCCCCCACAAACCATTCTTACCTGTTTCAGTAATCCCTACATTAGGTAGGAGTCCTTCTCTTGGGCAGTCTCTCAGCTGGCTTCGATTTTGTGCCTTTTTTTGGCGCATTCAGGCACGGGGGTATTTAAAAATTGAGTTAATTTGTGTGCCATATACTTATGGGTTTAATAGAATATAAGAAAAGCTCTTTTAAAGAAATATTTGAACGTAGATGTGAAGGATGTTAGAGGGGTGGTGAATGTGCAGCTTTTTGCTGTTTTACACTTCAGTTGTTTTTGACGCATTCTTCTGCAGAAGAATTCAGTGGTTATTGCCTACAGAGGTAAATAAGCGAGAAATTATTTGGGACTGCAGGAAGACTACTTTGTGTCCGAGTTACTTAACACGTCCTGCCCCGAGTGTGTAGTTTTTAAGCGTTTGCTTACTTGGCTTTGTGACACTATTACTAACTTGTACTTTTTAATAGCATTTCTTTGTTCTCTTACTCTGGAAATGGCATAATAACTGTTCATTCTCAGCCGCCTGAGCAGCTCTGTCCATGATGACTTCATTCAGAAATTGTCTGAAGCAGTGAAAAGGTGCCAAACACAGAGAATTATCAAAAACTATGTAAAGTGGATAATTTCTGTTATAGTGATGGATGCCCTGGAACGGTAAACATGCTATAAGAAATATATAGTTGAATTGATACTGTTCTGGGCTGAGGATTGTTCAAAAGAAAAGGAATCAGCAGTTGGTTGCAAAGTCAGCGAAAGGATCCATGGGCAAAGTGAGGTTTCCTGCTGCTCTGTGTCACAGGAGCGCTTTGTGACATTCTCAGTGGGTTTTGTTTCTGTTTGTGTTGTTCCTGACATAAATTACCTGACTCTGTTGGCAAAAAGCGTTCATTATATTATTGTCGTTATGGTGGAACTCGGGAATGTTCCTATTCCATGGTCATGTTTTACATTTGCAAACCTGGATGGCAATTTGGAGTCGTTAGCTGGCGATTCTTAGCTGGATTTTATGGGCAAAAATCCCACTTGCCAGCAATTGGCTTCATGGGCAGAGGCAGAAGGAGTCCGAAGCCTGCAGCAGTTCAGCAGTTGTCAGGACAGGGCCTGACAGGGACTGTGTTACCCAACACCCACCTTGTGCCTGGGAAGGAAACCAGCAGAGCAAAGTGGTAACCGGTCAGTTACTGCTTTGGGAGGGGAGAGTTAAGATGTTGGACTGTTCCCTTCTCCCTGCCAAGTCTAACAGAACTTGGAAAAACAATGCTGATACAATAAGAAGAAAAGGAGTAGCTTTATAATAATAATTTAAAAAAAAAAAAATTACGACTTGCAGCCATATCACAGGCCAGAGGTTTTAACCCTCCAAACTTGTATTTATCTTCAGAAACCCTGACCGAACGTTGCTTCCGATTGAAACATGCCAGTTGTGATTCGTGCGTTTAATCAAGAGAGAATGATTCTAAAAGTGATTCTCCCCCACCAAAGCTGTTTGTCTATTAGTCTCTAAACATATTTGTTGTGATACAACATGTCAGAATTTATAACTTTCATACAGTTCAACAGCAGAATTTTCAAATATAATTAGAGGGTTAAAGGCGTTTAAAGAATAAAAGCACTTTAATGACATTCAGTTTTTATTGACAACCCACTAATATCTGCTGCATTCACATAAAGATTTCTAATGTAATCCTGTGAGCAGATAAAAGCTCTGCTATTTAAAAGCTCCATGCAAAGCAGATTCATTGGATCCGCTCGTGGAATGCAGATGGGGAGTTCCTGAGTAGATGATGGGTTGTAAGTGCCTGCCTGCAGCTCACACAGCACAGGCCATTCCTGCTCTTTGTTTTACAGGGTATCACATTAAGAGCTGTATTAAGAAGATAGATGGCAGCAAACTGAAACATTTATAAGGAGTTATTTTTAGTTGTTCCATGAATGTTTTCCGTTTTCCAAAAATTGTAACATTGCTGCTTTCAAAAGAAAAAATTTCTCTTTACTCACTCGCCTGAGGTGTTTGCAAGTACCCAGATTTGGACCGTTTAAAATAATTGTGGAGAATGCCAAATAAATATTTTAATAACCGTTTTTTCTTTTGTCTGTTTAGGATCTAAGGAATACAGGTTTTTTTAGGATCATAGAATCCCGGAATGGATTGGGGTGGAACGGACCTTAAAGTTCATCCAGTTCCGCACCCTACCGTAGGCAGGGACACCTTCCACTAGACCAAGTTGCTCCAAGCCCCGTCCAACCTGGCCTCGGGCATTTCCAGGGATGAGGCAGGCACAGCTTCTCTGGGCAACCTGTGCCAGAGCCTCACCACCCTCATAGGGAACAATTTCTTCCTCATATCATATCTGGTCCAACCCTGCCCTCCTTCAGCTTAAGGCTACTCTCGCCTTGTCCTGTCACTCCATGCCCTTATGAAAACTCCCCCTCCAGGGACTTAAATCATGTGAAATAATAGCTAATAAAAGTCTTCCTTGATCTGAACCTGTTTGGGTTTAGGTTCCATGCTTGTCTTGTGCTCTATGTGATTGGACACTCAGAAATTTGTAGCCGAGTCTTTCTGACCGGACAGTTTCTGCCAAAGGCTAAATGCTGGGGCATTCAGGTGATTGGGGGCACAGGCAGTTTGCACAAGCCGAGAAGGGAATTGGAAGAAGGAACATCCTCTCGCAGAGCAGCGGAGTGCAGCCGGTGGGGTAGAGCCCAGGGCAGGGCTGTATGGGAGCTGGGGTCTCTGCAAAGACTGCGAGACATTCCTCCTGTCGCAGGGATCCCCGTTAGCGCTGCAGGGTGAGCTGCCTTTGGAGGTTTCCTTGCTTGACTGAACGAAACCTCCCCGCTCCCATGGAAGGGCTGTGCTGGTTACTGGCTCTTTAGTTGTCTTTCCAGAGAAACGAAACACTGAAAGCAGGGAGGTAATTGGCAGCCCTGAGAAATAAAATAGGGTTTTCCATTAATTTGTGGAATGTCTTACAGTTTTACATACATAATTATTAATCTAAGACCATAGGAGCAGTTGCTGTTACGGTTCTGGGAGCACCATGAATCCCAAGTAAAGCTGTCAATTACTTCTCAGTATCCTCTTGCAGGAGAACAAAAAACCCGACTGATGCAGTTGAACGCTTACTCTGCTTTGCTTTAAACTTGCAAATACAAGGTGGCCTCAATTTACTTGGATTCTTTTTGTTTGTTTGTTTGATGATAAATGAGATGTATCTGTCTTTCCTTCTACTTGCCGGTTCTCAAATGAGATTTCTAAAACAATAGATTGGTGAAGGCTGTAATACAATATCGTCAGCACAAATAAAACACAGACTAGGAATAAAATAGCTGCTCTGGTCTTTTTCAGTAAGTGGCAAGATATATTTCTCGTGGCTTTTCGTTGATGAACTTGTTCTAAGTACATGATGACAGAGCGAAGGGCCAAGTACTGAACCCTTGATTTAGTGCTGGATCTCCCTTGGGAGTTACGTTTATGTAAGGATTGAGTTTTTTTAAAAAAATACAGTGGGGAGGTTGTAGGATTTTCGCAGGAGAACTTGGTAGGATGAAGGGAAGTATACTTGTATACTTGTATATCATGTACTATATGATGCGTGTCAAAAGGAAGTTTATCTGCTATTCTTCTCCTCCCATTTGAAAAGTGGTGAGAAGGAAGAGGCAAGCGACCAAAATTAGTATTGATTAACAGCAATTTAAAAGCAGGAACATTCACTTTTTAAATGTAATGATACAGAGTGGGGTCTGCCTGATGCTCACACAGTAATACTCTGGAAGAGTTGTGGGTTTATTCCTGGGATGGGATTTTTGTAGCTCTGCGTGTGCATCGGGACAGGATGGGGCACAGAGGGTGCTGAGAAGATGCTACTAAATTCTGTTGGGTTTCTTTATGTCTTTCAGGACTTGCAGTGAATGGAGGAGGACACTTTTTGCTAGAGATTTAACTTGTCTAAAGCTATCAAGGTAGGACAATTTTTTCTTCCTACAATCCCATGTGTTCTTTGCAGGCATGATTTAATTGTTTAAATAGAATTGCAGTTGTCTTCTGTTGTTTCATTCTTAATGTGTGATCACCTGAAATTGGAACAGGGGCACTGTCTTTCTATAGCAGTTTTACCAATTCTTAACCTGATTGTATTAGAGAAAAAGATGTAAGAGCTTTCACATATTAGTGTTTGATCATTCTCTTTTCCTACTGGAGGTAGGAAAGGAAAGAGAGTGGATGTAATAAAGCAATATGTGGGATTTTATGTTATTTACAGAGTCATTCTAACTGCTAACTAAAATATTGATACTTTTTTTGTAAACGCAACGTGTAATAGTGACACTGCATTCTGTAAAAATGTACTTTGGTGTCTTAATTTTTCAAGGTGTTTTTTTTTAATATAAAATCCAAAATATTCCATGTTCTGAGAAAATCTCCAGCGCTTGCCAATGGATTGAACTCCAGTTTCATATTAACTATTATGGAGACTTGAGCGAGTTTGCAGAACAGACTTACAGCAGCTCCTTAATTAGGTCTGTATTTTAAGATGTATTTTTGATTGTTTAAAAATGAAGATATTAATTACAGTTTCCTTTAATCTCTCAGAATAGATGAGTGCGATAACATTTTCTGAGTTTATACATTGCCCATTTTTTTGTTTTCATTTTCAGTTGTACCAATTAATCTTCAAAAGTAACTTCAGATTGGTAGGAGCCTCAAGCAGAAGAACATCCAATATGGAGCTGGTGTGATTTTGAGTGACAAGTTTTTGGCTGCTCCACATCACAGCCAAAAGCTGAAATGCAAGAAACTCGCTGCATTTCAGTCTTGTGGTGGCTTGGGGCAAAATCAGGATGGTGGATCCTGGCACAGTGAAGTTTGTTGATTCAGCACAGGAAGGACGTGGAGCCGTTGAAGTGAGTCCAGAGGAGGCACCAAAATGATCAGAGGGATGGAGCCAGCTCTGCTGTGAGGAAAGGCTGGGAGAATTGGGACTGTTCAGAAAACAGGAGACTCTGGAGTGACCTTATGGCAGCCTTTCAATACCTGGAAGGAGCCTGCAAGAAAGGTGGACAGAGACTATTTACAAAGGCCTGGAGTGACAGGACAAGGGGAGGAATGGCTTCAGTGACAGAGAGTAGGTTCGATTAGATATGAGGAAGAAATCGGAAGTTCCCTATGAGGGCGGCTAGGCCTTGGCACAGGTTGCCCAGAGAAGCTGTGCCTGCCTCATCCCTGGAAGTGTCCAAGGCCGGGTTGGACGGGGCTTGGAGCAACTTGGTCTAGTGGAAGGTGTCCCTGCCTACGGTAGGGTGCGGAACTGGATGAACTTTAAGGTCCGTTCCAGTCCGGGCCATTCTGTGATTCCAGCTGTAGGAAGTGCCCTAAAATTCCTTCCAAGGCAGTTCAACAAGACTCAGCTTGTGCAGAACTGTACCACATTTTATTTCAAGCTTAAATACCTGTTTGCATGGTAGTTGATGGAGGCAGGTACTAAGAATATTTAGAACCAAAGCAATAATTTTAACTGTTATGAGCAACACAGAAGTCACTAAAAGCACCACAGATGAACTAATGAAAGTGAGGTGATGGCATTTCTAACTTTTGGTTATCATTTTTCTCCAAGGCTGGATAATTGACATTGCATGGAGAACTGAAGTGTCCTTTGGGAATTCCGTCTGTATCATTAATCTAGAATTAGAAACCAGGTTATGCGAAATGACAGAGCCTGGTTCAAAATTAAATTTCCTGGATTTCAAGGTCATCACATTTTCATGTTGAGGAGAGAACTGTCTTTTGACTTTCTCCTAGCGAGTGATTGCATTCTTTCTGCAATGTTTCTGATGTCGTTTTAAATAGGTGTTAAATTTCAACACTGAAATAAAAAGTTTTGCTGGAGAAATCTTTTTCCTAGAAAAGTAAATTCAAATGTTGACTGAAAAGTTACAGTTACAAAGTCTATTAGTATTCTGTGGTTGGCAGGGTTATCTGTTGAGGGTTGTTATTGCTTGAGAGTAGTGAGTTCCTCTGGATTCAGAGTGAGTCATAAGCTGTCTGTCAGTGCTGTCTCTCTCTGAGAGCAGTCGTGCTTTTATTCTCGATTGTCCTTACTCGATGTATGACTGTATTCCAGACAAAAGGAAAAACAATCTCCTGTTAGCAGAGAATGGGAGGCTCGAGCCTTCACAGAGCAGGCATGTGTTGAGGGATTGAGCATTGCACCTTCCTGGTGGTGTCCTTCTGCCTCACAGCTCCAGGGGCAAACAGCTTCACCCTCCGGAAGTGCTGTTTTCCGAGCATAGCACCAAAATGAGCTGTTCCTCTGCTAAATTGTGTGGGTTTCCGTAATAATACAGTGCTTGTCTCCTTCCTCCCAGGCTGTAACTGGGTAAAAATTACCTCTGAACATAAATGCCACAGACTTTGAGTGAACACAATCACCACAGACTCATCAAGAAATATGTTTGGCCACAGTCACCTTAGGGCTGTTGTTGGGAACTTCACAAACATGGGAATATTACTTTGTTATGCTCTCAGAACTGCTTTTTAACTGGAGCATTAACAGCTGCTTCATTTGATAAAATAAAAGCAGAGATTGAGGCCAACCTCCTGCTTCCTTGTGAAACGTTACGTTGACCTGCTGCACGCGTTTTTCCAGTGGGAATACTGTTAGGTGTTTTATGGGTGTATTTTTATGTATTTCTATCAAAGATAGTTGGAGAAGCAAAGACAATGGGGTCGTATCAGGAAGACAGGAGAGAGCACAAGTGCGGGGGCTCTTGGATTGTGAGAGCCAGTGCAGGATCTGTAGGAAAGGCAGTCCAGAGACCTCCAAGTATTTTGTTTAAGAGTAGATTGGCAGATTGGCCTTCACGTCAGGCCCCCCGTGATGGTTACTAATGGTCAGGCTTTTTGTGAGGGAACATAACATCAAACAATTAATTTTGTTGTTCTAAAGCCTATTAGAGAACTGTGTTTAATAAACTCTTAATTGCTTAAAGACCTCTAATGGGTAGGGTTTAGTGCTTTTAATACCTTTGTTGTTTTCCTATTTCCAAATAATCCTAGAAGTTCTTGGCAAGCTTGCTAGGTCACAACAATGCTGTTTTCATTCGTAAAGTTCCTGGAAATATTTAATCTCTACATTTAATCTCTAAATTCTGCTCCTGTATGCTTAAATGTGCACAGACCAAGCTTGTAAGTATACATTTCCTTTGACTTCAGCGTTGTTGTAATCAGTTATTCCCACCCCTGTGGTGAGTCAGAGTGTTCTAGGAGGCGGAGTTTAATGGATTTGATCGTCATGGAGTTCATGGAGCTTCTGTCATTTCCTGACAGTTCTCGGTGATGGCTGTGGCCATCCCAGTCCTCCTGTGAGCATCGACGTACGGCTTAAGCATTCTTCAGTCTTTGTCATCAGGCTGTCTCTCAGAACATCCTCTGGAATTTCAGGGCAATTTAAAATAAGAGTTCAGGTTAAACTTTGAATAATTAATTGGAGGAGCACGAGAAGTTTCAGTCTGGCAGCAGTTACAGGCAAATTTGGAAGGCAATACCCATTAAGCATAGAGTAAATGCCTGAAAGTCAAGCTCTGTTGTGTGTTTTGTTTTCATTTTTCAATTCATTTTATCTTGTGATAATTAGTTTTATAAATCTGTCACTTGTGTAAAAAAAGTCCTTGTTACCTCTTCCTCCCTGAAGCTTGAATGCTCTTTGAAAATGGTTCACTAATTTATGAAAAGTTAGATTTTTTTTCTTTTTGTTCATTTAGGCTTTACATGTTATTAAATCCTGAAAGCTAATACTCAGAAAGGTTCCTTTTCATGGCGTCTTAATATATTTGTTACACACACTTCGTAATTTCTACTGTAGTGAGTTCAGCTTCCCTCATGAAAACAGCTAATCTTGCGCTACCAGGAACCTTTGAAATAGAATATTTTATGAGTAACAAGCTTTTCTGTTACTTTGCATAACAGAGTATATTTTCTATCAAAGGACTTTTGGGGATTTTTTTTGAAAATCACCCTTTTAAAAAACTTTTCTTTCCATTGTTCCTTTGGGGAATTCAGGGAAGGTGTACTGAAGGAATGCGATGTCTCAGGATCTTCTGAGATGGACAGAAGCTGATAAATAAAGGAATAAGCAGTGAGCGTATCATTGAAAAATGTACTTTAATCGAAGTTTGCAAATACTTCTACTTTATAACATTATAATTATTTGCAACATTATTATTATTATTTATTATATTATGTTTATATCTATTAACATAATGTACTGAGACTTTTTAATCCATAGTGTTCATAAACTTCTGCTGAGTATTAAGAACGTTCTGGAAGTAAATTCTGTCTAAATTTGCTGCTGCCTGACCTGGAGAGTGAGTTAATGCGATCTCTTGAGCTGGCACAGGCTTGTACTTCACTTTTCAGCTACAAATTAATATCTGAAGAGGCAGCTGACAGAACCGTTGAACCACCTCCAATTCGGCAAGATGGTTTTTTCTGGTTTTGGTTTTTTTTTTTTTGGTTGGTTGGGGTTTTTTTGTTTGTGTTTTTTTATTTTTTTATTAAGTTGTCTTTTTTACCTATTCAGTTGAAGCTCTGCAGTGGCCACACTTTGGCTGTGCTGTGCTGAAACCTGTGTACATCACTGTGCTGCACAGGAAGCCTGACTGGGCTGTCTCCTGGCTGAGACTGGGAACATGTCTGGTGATGCCAGACACTCTTTTATCTTCAGCAACACTCAGACAACATTTTTTTTCCCCCAAGACATATACAGCAAGGAAAATACAGGGATAATGTGTCTGTTTCTTTTAAAGTGTTTGTTTGCACGACCAAAATGTTTACAGTAATTTTATTTCCTACAATTAGTTTTTGCAATGCTTGTCCCTTTACATAGGTATTTTCACTATGAAGGTGAGGAAGGAACTGAACACTTAAAAAGGGAAATCAAATTCTTGAGAGACGTGCATCGCACATATGACTTAGGATGCATTCTCTTCCTCCTTTTGTAGTTAGAAAGTTTTGTTTTATTGGAAAAAACCCAAAATTCTAATCTTAAGATACACATTTAATAGCTTCTCACGCTGACATGCACAAAATTTGCCAGCAATGTCTGTACGACTCATTGGACATCAAACACTCTTTTGAACGAGAGCTTAGCTTTGCTAATCAGCTTTATGTAAAATGAAATTTTATTTTTAGTGAGGTGATCGGAGAGGAGGAGAATACAGGGATCTGGTTGTTCTGCTGGTGGTATATAGGCAAAAAATTTGCTTTGATTTTGTAATTCTGTGTCTGACAGACAATATCGCTATAAAAAGAAGCAAAACTGACTTCTGTGGGCTGTAATAATGTGTAGCTACCCAAAACATGAGGTGGTTTTTGCAGCCTGTCTGCAACCTCTGTCTTAAAATTAAGAAAACACTGAAATAGGCCTTAGTCATCCTGAAGGATTGAGATATCGCAGACTCATTCAAGCTTAGCATTTGGTGTAAGTTTGCAGCTTGCAGAGCTCAGTCTGCTTCTACCCCCTCCACTTGGGGTTTTTTTCCTCATCATATTTTTACTACTGCCTTCTCATGCTCCAGAAACTTTTATTGTTTGTGTATTTCATTGAAATTTTGATTTGTTAGAAGATCAAACAACATGTGGCAGAGTGTCTGGACAGAAACTAGGAGATTCTTGAGCTGTTTTTTTCTAAAAATGCTGCATAGAGATTGTACCTTTTTTATTCATCTGCTGATACTGTTTGGAGACTTGTGCTCATACAATGTCTTCATTTGGTTTGGTAAACTTACAGATGACAAGACAAATGACAAATCAAGTGTAGAAGCTCTTGGTTGCCCGAATCGTTGCCAGAGGCATCCTGTGTCAGTGGGGGTGTGAAGGATCCCCATCACATTCCTGCAGCTTTTGCTTCTGCTGATAGAGCTGCTGCTGATCCTGGAGAAGGGAATTAACCTGGGCTGTGAGGTGCATTAAGGAGTTCACGGGGTAGGATGAAAAATTGTCTGATCCAGCTCTTCCTAATGCTGTAATTCTGTTTGCTGTTTAATGCTTCTAATTCCATGAACTAATACGACCAACAGGATTTTTAATTTAGAGTGCTTATTCTTAAATATTACTTCTGGCTTAGTGATGTTGGCTGAACAGAGGAAGAGCTGTGACCGTGTTTGCTCAAAGCCACAAAGGGACGCGGTTGCGCATGAAAATAAAAAACCAGCAGCTGATTTTGGTCACCTGCTCCTCTGCGTTGTGAACACCTTAACTAATATATAAAGTATATAAGTCTAATGGGTGCTTGCACTTAGAATACATCAAGATTGTGTGTAAGATACGATGAGGAACCATGTCAGAAACTGCTGCTAAAGTAGAGTCACAGAATCACTGAGTGGCTTAGGTTGAAGGGACCTTAAAGACCATCTAGTTCCAACTCCCTGCCATGGGCAGAGTAATCTTCCTGTAGTCCAGGAGTCCCCTGAGAGTATGGAATTAGTCCTTGGGATGTCCCTTGGCTGGTAACTCAGGGTCTTAATGCAAGACATCAGTTCTCTCTCCGCTCTGTGGTTCTTAGGAGCAAATTCACGGAGGCCCATCTGTGCCTTGTGCAGAGCCTTAATTCAGCCCTAGTAGCAGCACAGCACTTCCTGGCCCTGTTTGCCATGTGCAAGATACAGGTAGATATAATTATTAGCAAACTGTCGGACTCACCTTTGGCATGGCCTAGGCTCAGGCCAGGTGACTCCTTCGACAGAATTTGGTTGAATTCAACTGTAGCTCAGCACTGGTGGCACAGCTCTGCTCAGTTCTCTCTGCAGTGCAAGCCAAGGTGGGGAAAGTCCCTAAACAATTGTCTGTGTGCCCAGACGGAATTTTT
The DNA here is from genome assembly GCA_013398855.1 of Mohoua ochrocephala. Lineage (NCBI taxonomy): Eukaryota > Metazoa > Chordata > Aves > Passeriformes > Acanthizidae > Mohoua > Mohoua ochrocephala. The sequence goes on from VZTA01029341.1 coordinate 53,685, forward strand.
TTCGATAGTCATGTAACAGTGGGATGCTCCGAAGGGGACCTAAGCCTCGTTTAGGAGCCTTGGGAATGAGCCTGAACACCAGCTCCTTGTGTTTTGGTGGCAGAAGGGTGCCAGGTGATGCTCAAGTGATTCATAAATGCAAAGGAAATACTGATTCCACATTTTCTCTTTAACACTCATCCGTGCATGCCCACAGACTCCCCAGTCTGTTTGTGGAATCTGGTAGGTGAATGGGAACTTGTGTCAGGAAAGGCTGACGTTGCCGTCATCTCTGTGTGCTTACTGGGGCTTGTGTGTGCTCTGAGCTGCTGCCCTGGAATGCTGGTGTCTCTCAGTAAGCGGGTAAACCATATTAAAAGGACTTTCCGTGGCTTTAAATATACATACAAAGTTCTTTGAACTGGGCGTTATTGTATTATTAGACTTGAAAGTATCAGACAAATGTGAAGAAACGCAAGATGGCATTTACTGAGCATCTTCTTCCAAGAGGAACCGAATATTGTTACAGGAAAAAAATTCATTATTTATTTCTGCAAGATGAATGTGTTACCTTGTAACTATGGAATATAATGTGTACAATAGAAAGAAAATTGTGGTTTATTGTATGTACTGATCAAAGACTCTTTACGATTCTTTTGGTCTGGTTTGAGCTGCTTTTGTTGTAGGTGTTTTGATGCTTTACATGCTTTAATAAGTGGCTGTTCCCGAGCACAGGCTGTCAGTGTGCCTGGTGATCCCAGACACACTTTTATCTTCGGCAACACTCAGACAACCTTTTCTTTTTTCCCCCGAGACATATACAGCAAGGAAAATATAGGGATAATGTTTCTGTTTGATTTTTTGCATCAGTTACTCTGGGTTTGAGCGACTTGCCTCCTCATGACAATTTATTCAGGAGAATTTGACAGTCAACCAGCCCAGGAGCTGCAGAGCATCTGGAGTCCTGGTTGGTGTTGGCAGGATTGATTTTTCTGAGCAACAGGAAGGGCAGCAGGTCCTTCTGATGGGTTCGGCTTTAATAGTGATGGGAAATGGAGGCAGTTTGCTAAATGCTATGTCTTTCCCGCTTCAGCGTGATGATAAATTATTTGGCAAAATAGGTTGGTTCTACCAGCAGCAATGGAATTGTGTTGTCCTGGAAACAAAGCCTGGATAACTGAAAGCAAACTGAATGGTAGGCTTTATATGGATGTTGTTGGTAGGAGTCGTATTGGCAAAATAGTTTATCATAATTTTATCTTGGTTTTAGCGCTTCTTTACTTCTTCTCCATAATGGCTTCCCGTTGTCCAAATGGGAGTGTTGATTTCATATGTCTGTTGTTCTGCTTTCCGCAGTGTTTGGAATAAACCGAGTGGAACAGGATCGCCATGTTTCGAAACAGTCTCAAGATGCTTCTTACAGGAGGGAAGTCAAACCGCAAAAACAGGTCCAGCGGTAAGTAATCGTCACCTCCTCGTGCGTGTGGAATACTGGCCCTTTTGAAACCGTTCCTTTTATGTGTGTTTTGGTCTTAGCAGGACTTTCTTCTCGTTAATGAACAGATGTACTCAGTTGATGAGCTCGTAGACTCCAAACATCATTATACTTGATTTTAATATTGTGCTGTACTTTTAGTTTGAAACTATATGTACATTTATTTTAAAATGTATGTAAACCATCATCTGGTTTTATTGGGGAGATAGGATGTAGGGAAAACCAAATAAGAGTTCTGCATAATCTTGTAGTAAACAAACATCAAGGTTCATGTTTCATTTATGGAAAGTAAGAAAATTTTTTTTCCTCTGAAATGTCTGTGATAACTTGTGGCAGTGAAACCTGCTTTATTACATCCAAAACTTGTGAGACCAGCAGCAATTTCTTTTAGGCTTTTATTTTTAAACAGGAGGGAGAGAGAGGAATGGGAATAGTTGAAATTAAAGGAGAAATTGCCCAAATCTAGTCATCATTTGTGTCAGTTTCATTTTTCTACCGTCCCAGGAAAGGAGTTTACAGTTAGTGTTGGTTCATGTGGCTTGGCCTGTTTCATCCATGACGGAGACTGGAGGAGATTGTAATTGTGAAACAGAACATTACAAAAATATTGATAGGCTTTAAAAACATTTTTATTTAACTTCCGTAGTTATTTCCAAAAACGGAGTGTTGGCAGGATAAGAGCTTTTAATTAGATCTTTCATTTTGAATTTTAAAGCCATCTGGCAGCACATGTTAAATATTTTCGGATATAGTGTCTATTTGTGCTCGTGCATCTGTGTTAATATTGGTATTTATGTTATGGATGTTCATATGGATGTTCCTTGGGAAACCACAGGTAAGGATGAGGAGACAGAGTGGTGGTAAAGGCAGTGGGAAAATGGGCTGTTTTCCCTTGATTTAAGCGAGTTGGTCTGTATTTCTCAGACTGCCAGAATTTGGCCATTTTTAGTATCTTCCTGCCCATGTGGTATTTGGGGAAGGAGAGTTGTGGGGCTTTGCTGTGAGGCAGCACTGATGCCTTAGGCCTTAGACATCAGTGGTCTCTTATTCCGGTGTCTGGGGTGTTGGTCGATCCTGAAGGCGCTTGTCCAGGGAAGTTCAAGCATGCGTCGTGGTGTTGTACTTGGTGTGGATCTCAAAGCAGGTAAAAGTCTGTTTTGCAAAGGCACCGTAGGAATTCAGGCCTAAGGTGATGGCTGTTCATTGCTTTTATGCAGCAGACTCCCTTTCCATAGGAACTCCTCGGTCTCTTGTAGCAGGACTGGTTAGTGTGAAGGAGGTACCTGCATGAAAAGACAGGTTTGGAGAAGACACGTGAGCAGATGGCTCCATCCTCTTGTGATTTGTGTCACATTTGCTGTTTGAAAGTACAAGTCCTTTGATGATAGCTTTGGAAAACTGTATATAGACAAATATACAGATTTCTGTACAAAGCCCTCTCTTTGTCAGATGTGCTGCTAACAGGCCCTGGTATTCCTTTTGGCTTATCTCCCAGAAGCAATATTAAGGATCTTGTATATGCCAAGCTCCGCAAATATGTGTTTCTTATTTTGTGAATGAAAAATGTCAGTTCTGAAGTACTGTGATTCGACAGTCTCTCTTTGGGCAAAGCAGAAGACGAGATGGGTTTTCCTATTCATATATTGAAAAATAATATGACAGAATTGAATTGATGAGGTTCTCTCTAATGCCTAGTGACTGTACTGTATGTTTAATTTAATGCAATTCTGCCCTTGAAATAAGTTGCTTTACTGAGAAGTTCTCTTTGGCATTCTTCGAGGCAAGAGAGGAAATGGGAAAATGAGACGATCAGGTTTGTTATATTGTTTGTGACTGAGTGGCACACATCCCTGCAGTGCAAAATAATTTTTCAGATAATTGTAACCTCCCAAACTCTTACATGACATTAGATGAATTCATCGCTGCCTAGATCTTTTTAAGATAAATGTATTTAAGTCTATATTTCTTTGCAACACAGTAAGGAAAAAAAAAATCAGTAAATCTTGTGTGTACATTTCTGTGTCGCATGCAGTATTGTAAGCCTGAAGCTTGCTATATTTATTTGCTTTGCAGTTCTGGCAAACTACAAATTTGGTACTTGAAAAGCAGATTAAAAAGGAGAGAATTTACCTAATAATATACAAAAGGCATTTGTCATCCTGTCACTGACAGGATCTTGATGAATCCTCCCGCCCCCTTGAATAAATCCCAGAATAGTTTGGGATGGAAGGGATCTTAAATGTCTAGTCCCATCCTCCTGCCATGGGCAGGGACACCGTCCACTAGACCGGGTTGCTCCAAGCCCCGTCCAACCTGGCCTGGGACACTTCCAGGGATGGGGCAGCCACAGTTTCTCTGGACAACCTGTGCCAGGCGAGTACTCTAAAATCTGAGTATCTGAGGCATGTAATCCTTAGCCCAAAGGGTCTGGTTTTCTCTTCTGAGTTAGTTGGGAATTACATCTTGCTTGTTCTTAACTATAAAATGCACAATTTTTATCTGGAGCTTCCCAGCCAGGAGCCCGCCTGTCATTCAGAACATTTTTTGGTGCGGTTTTTTTAAAACCTCTTCTTCTTTCCTGATTCACAGAAGACCCAATTACTTCTCACTTCCAATGTATTTATAGGGCTTTTTGGAACCTGCCACTTTATATTTTAATTCCAGGACTGAAAGGGCCCCTGTCAAATGCTTTTCTCCTTTGATTCCTGCCTTTCGAAGAGAAAAGGCATTTCTGTGAAGGTCTCATTTCTGCTTGGCCAGATCTCTGTGCAGTTTCCCATCTATCTGATCTCTTGTAGAAGTCTAAGGATAACTTTTACCCCAGAAGAGTTTGAGAGTCACAATTGCTTTTTCAGTTTCATTTCTGAAAGAAATTGCTGAGTGATGAGATCCAGCTGGTGGGGTCCTATAGATGTCAGGTAACTTAATTTAAGAAAGTGAGGTATTAAAAGACCCATCATGTATTATGGTCCTGAATACTGATTGTATCCACATGTTCAAGGTATTCCATCCAAATAATAATTCGGATCCTGTTCTTCCACAAAGATGGCTGGTTTTTCATAAATCCATTTTTAAACAAGGCTCGAGTATGTTGACAAATCCTCTGACCACAGTAAAGTTTGTCCTTGAGTTTTTTTAAGCATGAACTGACCTTTCCTGAGAGTTTGTTTTGCATTTATGTAATTCAGTGTTTTCCTTCTGAAGGCGGCAATGTATCGGGAAGATGTAGATGTACACAGGCATGCTGTTTGGTTCTTAGTATTCTGATTTATTTGATCAGAACATGTCTTGTTCATGTACCCAACTCTCCTCCCAGATAAATACGAGATGTTTGGACAAAGAAGCTTCTGCTTCTCTCCTGCACTACTACTGTAGAGGGAATTTTAGCAGGCTATATTAGAATAATATGTATTTTTTTCCTTCTGATTCACAAATACCTACTTTTTAAATAATAACACCACAGATGTTTAGCTAACTTGCTTTATAGCTTATAAATAAAACAGGTCTGTTCAGTCCTTTGCTGTGCTTGCAGGTTTTTTTATTAACTGACTCACCCATTCCACTGTTTATCAGCCCATATTGGCTTATGCTCCTGTGTGAGCTCTGAGGGGAGCAGGGGTTCATCCAGCTCTGTCAGACAAGATTTTCACGCGTGTGACCGTCACCAACTCTAAGAACATGTGCAGAGCCAGAAGGTCCCCCCCGAGCCTCCTTTTCTCCAGGCTGAGTCCCCCCAGTTCCCTCAGCCACTCCTGGCGCTCCAGCTCCGTTCCCTCCCTGGACATGGTCTTTCTTGTTGTGAGGGCCCCAGAACGCAGGACACAGGACTGGTATTTTGGATACATGTGGGATTTTGTGGCGTTCCTCCCATTTACTGACAGATTTGTGATGAAATATCGGTGCTTTACTGGGGCTGAGCCAGTAGAGGGAGCAGGAGTTTTCCGTCAAATCCCACCGAAATTCCTGTGCTGGTGTGCAAAGGAGATAAAGTTACCTCTTCCCACATCAAATGACCTTGTCTTCTCTTATTCAGCATGAAAAAGGTATTCTCATATACGATTCAAAGAGAATATACACACTAGCATCAAAAGGAAATCATATCAATTTGAGGGATTTGTTCAGCCAAACTGTTGGGAAAGTGGAATGTCCTTTCCAGAATGTCTGAGGAAACCTTAAGGATTTGTATGTCTGTAATAGTTTAAAAATCTAATAAAATATTTTAAGAAAATAAGGTTTATGTCAGTGACTTCAACAATTTCATCTGGAAAATCAGTAAGAAATCACTGAGACGTCTAATAACTTGGGGGTTCTCTGCTAGAAGAGGCCCGGCCCCAGGAACCAACTTGGATTCCTTCCCTTAAAGCAGGATTTAAACAAAATCAGTAATCTAATCTGTTAAAATGGATTTTTGGATCTTATACAAGCAAACGAAGAGTAATATTTCTCACAGTTCTAGAAACTTACTAAGTATTGAATGTTTCTAAATAAATAAATTGTTTTAGAAATATTCAACACATGCATGTTGATTTCAGGAGTTTCTCCTCTTCAGCCTCTTCTACTGCTCACACAAACTTCTCCTCTCAGCATGTCTGTGAGGACTATTTTTTTAGTTTCAGATATATTTTTAGATAACTCATGGATAATTTTTGCTAAAGCTTCCATCTATAACTGACCTATTTGAAGGAATTGTGGAAATTTTTGCTGCAAGATCTTTCTGAAGTGGAAGGATTTATGCTTCCTTTTATATAATTTTCTTTTTGAGGATGAGATCAGTATAGAAACCGACCCATATTCTCTTAGATACAAAAAACCCTCAAAACCTAAGCAAGTTAGGGACATGATTTTATTGGAAGCTTTGATAAGGTGTCCAGATCTCGGCAGAACATACTCTTTGTCATCTAAATAGGTTTGAAAATCTTCTGTTAGGTGAATTCAGAATGATTATCAGCCATCACTTCTCCTCTGAGACTCTGTTACTGATTTGCTGATAGACAAAACTAATCTGTTTAACTGGACCTTTGGACCGTTCTTAGAGTAGGAAATAAAGATCGTGGATTGTATCACGATTCCAATATACAGATTTAAAAAGAGGCTTTTCATTCATATTTGGGGTTTTTTTTGTTATGATTTCAAGTGACACAATCTAATGGTATGCTAAATATAGTCTGCTTTCAACTTCTATTAAACCACCTTCTTTCCCTAATACCACAAGAATTAATAGTGCATTTAAGTGATTTATTCATCATATTGTTCTTGTCTGATTTGTATGATTGAGTCATCCACTTACTCTTCTTTTTTAAAGTATTCCTTGAAGTTGTTCATGGTGAAATGCTCTAATCATTGAGGTGCCAACACTGTTTTATTCAAAGGCATAAAAAGGAGTGGAAAGTATTCTTGGTGGTGTTTCTGCCTTGTTCATTTAGAAATTCGAGTTTTGAACTGCATCTGCATTTTTAATTACTATGTTACATGAACAAAACTTGTTTGAAAGTTTACAGCAATGCTGTGTTATTATGGTACAGACACCTAGAAAAGCTTCAGGAGATCATAGTGCTAAAATGTAAGAAAAATGAGAATTCTGGGTGACTAAACATCACAGCTGCTTTAGTCCTGTCTGGTGATCTCAGTGGCTGATAAATGATCCCGAGCTTGGAAGTGCCTTCTGAAAGCTGCCCTGCAGGTTAAAAGCCTACTCACACCTTATAAGGGAATATCCAGCTCTTCCTTCTCTTCTCTTCTCTTTATTGACAGTTAAATAAAGCGAGAACTTTGTGTCACTGCGTGTGCCCGAGACACATCCCTGTCCTTCCACGAGGCCGTTTGTCCCTGTTGTTGCTCTTTGTACAACCAGCACAATTTACCTCTTTCCTTGACATACCCGGAGAGCAGATCATCCCTTCAAATAGATGGGAAGTAGTGAAAATAGAACTTCTTGTTCTCTGAAGCAGCTCAGGGGGACTGTGCTGTGTGTTCCTGCCCCTTCAGCCCTGCCCTGGGAAGGCTGGCACAGGGGAAGGGCAGGAGCTGCACCTGGAAGCACTTCAAGGAAATTAATTTGGCCCAGGGAGACAAAAATCAAATGAAACAGAGGCCACTTCCTAAGTACATAAGGACAGCGAAACAGGCCATGTCATAATAATTTGCTTATTAGTTCAAGCCAGTTTTCTGAATTTTCTTTCTGTTTTCCTAAGACAAGTGTTTCCCACATGAAATGCTACAGCATGTTCAGTTGCAGAAAGGCACCACGTACTGACTCTGAGCTTTTGGTTCTGTATTTTCTAAACCCACATTTAAACAAAACAGGGATGGCTCATTTAGTCATAGTGTGGGACAAGCTTAAGCTGAAAGAGTAATTTTCATTTTACTGACCAATTGATCCAGTTTTTAGTTGGGATAAATAAATGCTTTGGGTGTTGGCCATTTTTAAGAAAGTATTTAAAAGTCCACAACCTCACTCGCACAGGTTGCCTGGAAGTTGTGGCTGCCCCATCCCAGGAAGTATTCAAGGCCAGATTGGATGGGGTCTGAGCAACCTGGTCTAGTGGAAGGTGTCCCTGGCAGGGAGTGGAATGGGATGAGCTTTAAGGTCCTTTCCAACACAAACTACTTTATGATTCTGTAGCTTTACTCCTGAAATGAGTGTCTAGAACAGCTCCCTCTGATTTCTGGGTTATCGGAAGAAATCTCATTTTTTAAATTTTGCCGCTGATTTCCAGCAGGTCTGTGTCAGAATTGTAATTAAGGTGACTGCGGACGTTAACTTTCTCTATTGACGTGCTTAGGAATTTCTTGTTAGGTGTGAACAAAACAATTCATAGTTAGCAAGTTACCAGCACATTCTTGATATAAAATCTCATGACCTAACTAGTATGGTTTCCTCGTTCATATAGAATTTAGCATATTTCACTCCAGAGAGCTGGGGCACACTTGCCAGGGTGAGCTGTGATGGAAACACTGCCCAAGTATGGAGGCCAGAGGCTTTTATCACTTGGAAACATTTTTAGTAGAAAATTAATAACTAAAGGCTGAATTGTGTGTTCTGGCTGTGAATTTCTTAGCTAAGCAAAGCAGATGGATGTACCCCATGCAGAGTTCAGAGAGGATCTCTGAGCAGGAGGCACCCAGTGACAACATTGTTATCCTTGTTGGCAGAAACCTGTGGGCTCGTTGATGGCATTTGTTTTTCCCTAATGTGACATGGGAAGCTCCTTTGTGTCTCTGTCCAGCTGTATCGTCCTTGTCTGTATTTTAATTACATAGTTACGGTGGTTTTAAAAGTAATGAATGAAATACACCGTATAATATCCAAATATTATTAGCAACACAATCTTTTACTCCAGATATTTTTGTCATGAAGTCATCTTCCCACATCAAAATAAAAAAAAGGAAGGGTTGTTGGGTTTGATTTACGTACTCAGTATAGATGTCTCTGGAAAAAAGAGTCATTTGATGTTAATAGAAACAAGGATGCCGTTTTTTCTGTATGAAGTAGGTGAGATGAATCGTACCCCAGATTAGAAGTACCTGCTTTTTTCCGGTGACAAATAACACCTTTTGAGATGATGAAGGTACAGATCTGTGTCGCTGATACCTGAACTTATTTAGGATTCATTCTGCTCCAGAATAACTCAGATACTAGTGTATATGATTTCTGATTTCCTATACATGCCAGGGAAAAACCCCATTTGTAATTGTGTCTGAAATTCCTGGGCAGGAATGCCGACAGTGTCTCTTGTAGGAATAGGACTTAAGTTAATAAATTTATTATAACAAGGGTGTTTTCTTGCTCTGTTTTTGTACAAGCTGCCAACACAGTAGGACCTTAATTTCAGTTCAGGCTTCCAAGCACTGCGGCAATAAAAATAAACACAAACATACTTGCACAGGCAAAGAATTCTTTCTAAATTCTGCCGTTCCTCTAAGAAGTCTTTTGGCCCCTGACCACTGGGTTGGTCTTTTTGTTGGTTAGTTTTTGGGTTTTTTTCTGTGGATTTTCATAACTAATAAGCAATATGGGGAGTTAATGTAGGATATCCCACAAGAAGACAATGGACCTTTACATTTTGAAGTCTGTCATTCAATTGCAGAGTGGTTTGGGTTGGGAAGGGACCTTAAAGCTCATCCAGTTCCATCCCTTGTGACGGGCAGGGACACCTTCCACTATCCCAGGTTGCTCCAAGCCCTGTCCAACCTGGCCTTGCCACTTTCTGGGATGGGGCAGTCATAGCTTCTCTGGGCAATCTGTTAGGAAGTGCGTGTGTTGTCATGCACAGTCCCAGCAAGGGTCCATGCTCTGCTCCTAAAAAGAGGAAGCTTTTGCCATAAAAATGTAGCAGGAGGAGGTGGAGGAAAAAAAGCACCAACTTTTGGAAGGTGCTGAGGCATTTTAGCATCACATTTGCTGGGTGATGCTTCCCTGGATCCATCTTAGAGCTCTCTCGATAAACCGAACAAATCCATAACTCCTGCTCTGCCAATGACTTTCCTCGAAGACAGAGGAACTTGGACGATAAATGGGTGGACTTAAGTATGTTCATGAATTGCCAAAGCCTCTTAAGCCAAATTGCTATTTTTACTTCATTAATTAGGATGTTTCCATATTGCAAACAGCGCTGGTTTAACTCCAGACAGATGGCTCTCTCTGTGGGGAGCCTGACAGTGCCCAAATACCACACGCCCTGTCCCTGATGAGAGTTTTACTTATGTTTGCATCTCTTTTCCATTACAAAACCTGAAAATTCTCAGCTCACACTTTCAATAATTGAGCAGCAGCTGAGGCAAGGCACTAAAGTAAAACATGGAATAATTGGCCTGGAGTGACTTTGTGTGGCAAGGTTGCTTTGCTTTGGTTTGTTACAAACAGATAGCAATTCTCAACACTGTTAATTTAAGAAATTGCAATTTGTGAGGGACAGAGGGATGGAAAGGTGTTGGCTATGATGTGTTAGGAGAAGGGGAGAGCAAAGCCCAGAGCTGCTCCTGGAGAGACCCCCAGGGCTGATTCTGCTGGAGCTGTGGGATGTGGTGCCCACCTGGCATCTGCTCCAGCATTTCCTGCTCTGCTACCTTGGAGACGGTCTCAAAGGTGCCTGAGGAATAACCCTATAACCTGTAATTTTTTTGTGAGTGTAAGATGTAGCTTAACATCTGTTAGTAATTTGAGCCATTAGCTTCTTCATTCTAGGATCATCTGGTTGGTAAATGGTAGTAGTTGTCTTTGGCACTGTGAGCAGCGTTCCTCTCTCCTTTGAGGGGGAGGAAAAGAAAGTGATTCCTTGCTGAAAATGAAACTGTTTTGTGGGATTCTCGTGGATCTTACAAGTAAATCTTTTATTTATTTGTTTTGAGTTAATTTAGAAGGTCCTGCTCTAGTGGGCACAGTGGTTATGTAGGTCCCTTTGAGAGAATAAACTAATTGCTTTTGGGTTTGCCACATGAAAATGAGTTGCTGATTTGAATATAGATACTAGGGGAAAAAAAAAAAAAAGATTGTATTTAGTCTATTTTCATAGAATCATGGAATGGCTTGGGTTGGAAGGGATCCTAAAGATCGTCCCATTCTACACCCCTGCCATGGGCAGGGACACCTTCCACTAGACCGGGTTGCTCCAAGCCCTGTCCAACCTGACCTGGGACACTTCCACGGATGGGGCAGCCACAGCTGCTCTGGACAACCTGTGTCGGTTTTTAGAGACAATGAGTTGCTCTGCTCGCTGGCCTCACCTGGACACACGTGAAAGGCTCACCAGCTCACAGCAACACCTTGTAGCGTCACCTGCTGCACCAAGGAATGTCTGCAGTGGCTACTTCAAACTCAGGAGACTGTTAAAGAAATGTTAAGCCAACCAAAAGGACTAATTAGGCACCTCCTTACTAAAGAACTTGCTTTATCATGTTTAGTTCAGTATATGATGGATCTTATGAAACCAGTTTAGAGACAGTTCTCTGCTGATTATTCCTTTAAAGTTCTGAAATGCTTTTGTCTTCTCAAAAGGCAATCAAAATGTTGCCTCAGCTTTGAGGTGTTTTTAAAGCAAAACTGGTTCTGTTGTTTTTCACAGGCGTACCCTGTGCTGGTTGGGGCTGACACCGGGTTATCCGCACGGGCAGGTTGTATTTGTTATCCCCCTTGAAACCTGGGCTGACTGTGTTGGTGAGTGCTCTCCTCACAGTTCACAGCTCCCTCCTTTGTGTTCTTGCCATCAGTCGCTGCAGGTGACTTCAGTTACATCGTGGGAACCAAAACATTCACTTGGAAATGAGAAGTTTTCTTAGGCTGTAGATGAGCCCTTTTTTGCGGAATGCAGCTTGGCTCTCTGGGGCTGAGGCACTGGGTGATTCGGGCACTTTGCAGCCTGTTCTGTGCTGTTGCTTCAGTGCGTTTGTGAAAACCTTTGTGTTTCCTTCTGCTGTATGGATTTACCTTTGGTCCACATTTCCTTACTGATTTGATCCATAAAAGTAAGGGGAATAGCAGGTGCCTGAGGCTGAAGCTTTCCTTTCAGCTTGGGATGACGAGGGAAAGGTGAGTCATGCAGGTAACTTGTTCCTGGCAGCATCTCGTAAACAAGTCACAGAAGGATCAGAATTATGAAAAGTAAAGCCCCAAGTGACCTGGTCTAAATTGGGGTTGCTGTGAGTGGGAGGTGTTGGACCTGCTGAGCAGGGTCCCAGTGTAGGCTGCTCTGTGAGCCTCAGGCTCTGAGGTTGAGGACACGCAGTTCCAAAGTACTTCACTTAGAAGACAAATAAAAAACCCTTTTAGGTTAAAAAAATATTAACAGCATGGATTTCTAAATTCTGCTATATGTGAGTCAAGTAGAGGGCAAATGGAGACCTGTTCAAATCAAACTTTTTTTTTCTTTTTTGGCACCCTGAGCGTTTTCGCTGTTTACAGACTGACATGGAGCTATAGAAAACGATTCAGGGATTGATTTGTTCTTGTACTACCAGGAGTAGTAAGGAATCTGTAGACTGAACTGTGCAGCCAGTCAGTATCTCTCTGTCCTTTAATGGAGATGAATAAATATAATTACTGGCCTCATAATGCCTGATGTCAATTAAGAAGAAAGGATTAGGTTTGGTTGTGTAACATACTGGAGTGTTCTGGCTAACCTAAATAAAAGATGCAGCTATTGCAAAGACTTAATTTTCACTAATTGCTCGAGCAGCTGTGTGACTTTGCAAATGCAAGAAGAGTTAGGTATAAAGACGATGCTATTTTTATGTAAAACCAGATCCACGCTAACACTGAATGTGCACAAATCATTATTTTTCCTTTTTTCCTTGTTACCTTCTCCCCTTCAACTCCCAAGAAGCTGAACACACATTAGTATTATACTGTGTGTAGAATTTAGGAATTGTATGGATCTTAAACCACAGGGAAGAGATTCTTTGGTCCTTATAAAACAAAATATGTATATTTGAAGCGAGCTTTTTACCTGGATAGCGCAGTTTGCATTTAGCATAGAGCGCAAAAAAATATTCCATACCTTTTGGGTTGTGAATTCAATGCGAGGGACAGATGTTTCTGGAGCCCTTTGGGTAGAAGTCCATCAAAGTTCGCTGCGAGAACAGACTTCTGCATCTAAATGAGGATTAGTAAAATCGGGTTGTGGTCTCCAAGAACAAAAAGTATGTGGAGGAGAAGCAACTTACGTGCCTGACTGCTGAGCATGGTGTGACACTGCAGGGAGCAGCTGTGGATGTGGTGGCTCTTTAGTCCACTGCCTTTAAACTTGGACCCCAGGTGTCGCCAGGGCTTTAACCTAGGCACTGATGCTTCAGGAGAGTGCCAAAATCACTGGAATTGTGTGTACAGAGCCAGCTCTAAAGGCAGGAAGTAATTTTGCAGGGACACCTTCCAAACTCATCATCACCCTTCTCCTGCCACCTCCCAGTCTGAAAGCCCTGGAATATTTAGCCCACATCCAACATTTCACAGAATCCCAGAATGGTTTGGGTTGGAAGGGACCTTAAGACTCATCTATGGGCAGGGACACCTTCCACTATCCCAGGGTGCTCCAAGCCCCATCCAGCCTGGCCTGGGAGACTTCTGGAGATCCAGGGACAGCCACGGCTTCTCTGGACAACCTGTGCCAGGGCCTTGCCACCCTCACAGGGAAGAATGTCTTCCTGATGTCTAACCTTAACTCATTTCATGAGTTTTACACAATTAGTCTGTCTTGCTCTCTAATAGCTGCCTGCTTATGGAAGCACCACAGAAACTTAGTTGTAATTTATTTAATCAGCAGAACAGCTGTTTCACTGCAAACTTTCATTAATAAACTTCAAAGTTTGTCTACAGAAATAGAATAATTTTAGCACTAGCAGGTTTCGCCATAATCTTGTGTATAGCAGTAATTTTTAAAGTGTAATTATTTTACATGCTGTAATGCTATGCAAAACTTGGCCTCATTAAATTAAATGCTCCACAGTCTCAAATTGAAATTGGTAAGCAAAACAAAGATACTATACACAATTTTTTTTTTAGCAGGTAATTTACATCTCATCCAGGTGATGGGGCAGCACAGGGGAGGCAGAACAGCTAATTAAGTGGTGATAGCAGAGGAAGATGAAGTGAATGTAAAGTCACTGCTGAGCCTGGGCACAGCATGATTACAAATGTATTTAATGATACAAATAAACACACAAGTGCCATGTCATAGAATCATGGAATGTCTTGAGTTAGAAGGGACCCCTAAGGATCACGGAGTCCAACTCCTGGCCCAGCACAGGCCGCCCAATAATCCCACTATGAGTGTTGTCCATGTTGATGCTTGTGCTAAGCCCTGTTTCCCACATGAAAAGCAAACCATGTTTTGGAGATTTGGTGGGTTTTGCCGCATTACACATATGCTGGTCAAGTAAATTTTCCTCATTGACTTCTTCCAGAAGAGGTTCACAATTTCTTGTCCCTGGTGGAATGCCCCCAGCCATGCTGTGTCCTGCTTCCCCTGACTTTTCCTTTCACAGTTTCTCAGTATGGTGAAGTTTTAGCTCGCCTCTGACAGATTATGGGTTTGAATTTTGTGCCATCTGCTGTTGTCAGCTGCCGCCATGGTGGTGAGAAGCAGACAGAGATGTGAAAACAAAGTGCTTTCACCAATTTTTAAATTATTTTTTTTCTCCGCTCCCCAAGAAAAGTGGCGGGTTTTTGCCTTAAGGCAATTATTTTTTACTTTCAGTTATTTTATAATAGTTTTCATTTAGGCTATTGACTATTTGCCATATCAATGACTTCTTGTTTCTGATGCCATTTTCTCTCTCTGTAAGAATATTTATTTGTAGGTTTTTTTATCTTCTCTCTAACCGAGAAGGGATTTTATTTTTGCTGCTGTGCGCATTAATGGCATTATATGACCAGAGTAAACCTCCCTTTGCATTAGAGAAGCTGGGCATTGATCCATGCTCCATGACTTGCATTTCTTTGAGGAACAGGTTTCTTACGTCACAAAATTCCCTTTCAAACAGAGAGCTTGCTGGAATATCGATACAAGATAAGTTCTTTGTTTCTAAAATGGTTTTCTTTTACTCTAGCACCTTTTTGCCCTTGTCTGTGACTATTTCCTTCTCCTTGAGAAATGCTGGGGGAGAAGGGAATGTTCCTTACCTTCCAGGATGTGAAGAATCCCCAACATCATTATAATTGGCAAAAAATGTTTTGGCAAAAAGCCATCACAGGTAATGCACTAGTACTAGATTGATTGTACCTCCTGGCTGATGAATCAAAACAAAATTACTATAAAGAGTTTCTATGGTTGTATTCATTAGTGAGATTTATGTCTGGTCTCTGCAAAGCGGTCTATGATCCTGCATCTGACACGGCAGCAGCTTGGATTAGTGCTGCAGTGACGGGGATGTGGCATCCCTGGCATGGGTGGGCTTCCTCCTGGGAACCAGAGAGCATAGGATCACAGAGTGGTTTCAGTGGGAAGGGACCTTAAAGCCCAGCCAGTTCCACCCTCTGCCGTGGGCTTCCACTTGACCAGGTTGCTCCAAGCCCCATCCAACCTGGCCTAGGACATTTCCAGGGATGGGGAGTCCGCAACCTCTGTAACAGCCAAGAGATGCTGCACTAATGCTTTGCTCTCCCTTCACTGGCTTCTTCAGACCTTTTTGTGTTGATCCTAAGTAAATTCAGCATTTTTCTATTCTTGGGATGAGCCTTTCGGCATGGTGCAGGGTTTCCAGGGTTAGCTTTGGATGGTGCAGTACTGCAAAGTGACACCTAAAAATGAATGTAGAATTAGTCCTATGAATGGAAATCTGATGCTGCTGCAAAATGTTGCTGCAGATCCCTGTATTGCTTTTCCTTTTCGATTTGATCTTGGGCAGAATTTCCTCAATATTTAATTCTCTTAAAGCCCTCTCTGTCTGTGTTTGTAAATGCGTGCGGATCTATAGTGCTGCCGCTGCTTGAGAAGGTTTCTCTCGGTGAGTTATCAGCTCCTCTGAATTTGATAACACAGCAGATATTTTATCTGAAATAAATGTCTTATCATTGACTATGTTTTCCGTCTCCTGTGTGGAGGGATTGCTTTCTCCTCTAGAGATGACTCCTTACTGTGGGTGTAAGGGAAGCGACCCTTTATGAATTTAGATCATGCACTTATTAATCACAATTTAAAGTGCCCCAAGTACAAAATGCACATACAATTTTATAGTTACGGATAAAATCAGTCATGTAATTTGATAAACTCTACTGGGATAACAGCACACTTGTGTCCTGGTCTTTGGGTGTGCTAATGAAGTGTCCCCAGTTTCTGCTCTCCATGAGGCCTTGCTATAGTCAGGACTCCCATATTTGTTCGTAATGTTGAACATTTTAGGATATTCCAGGTTATTTTCAAGCCACGGACCCATCTGGAGTCAGAGCGTGCCCGTCGCAGTGCTGACTCCACATTAGCTTGCTGCTCCAGTGGCCACCGGGACTATATTTAACATACAATAAACTAAAATGCTTATCTGTATTAAATATATGTTAATTTTCCACTCTAGCTGAAGTATTTCAAAGCACAGCATGGCATTTCCATTTTTAAAATACTGGCAGGTTGTTTGCAAAAGAGGAGGAAAGTCTTGTGAATTCACAATTAACAAATGAAATATTATGTTTATGAAAGCATTTCTGTGACTTCCATCTCACACTGTTTTCTATAACAAACTGTACACAGTGGTAAAGCTTTTATTGTTTTATTGGGTGGTTTTCATATCAGGGCAGGGATGTGATTGAGGGGAAAAACAACTGGTTTGGTGTGTGTTCTTAGGCACTAAATACAAATCTGTCAATCTGGTGCATGGAGAAGTCTGGGAATTTGAAGTAGTTTATATAGCGTTAATTATTTATGTACAGAAATACAAGCCTTGGATAGTGTGTCTTGGATTATTTGTGTGAACTATCAGAGCATCCAGGTGCTGCTCAACAGTGGCTGAACAGGAGCCCATTTGTGCCCAGGTGGGCAAGAGGGCCAAGGGCACGTGGCCTGTACCAGCCACAGTGTGGCCACGGGACCCGGGCAGTGCCCGTCCCCTGTGCTGGGCACTGGAGAGGCACCTCAAGTGCTGTGTCCAGTTCTGGGTCCATCATGGCAAGACATTGAGGGGCTGGAGCCCCAGGAGCAGCTGAGGGGGCTCAGCCTGGAGAATAGGAGGCTCAGAGGGACCTTCTGGCTGTCCACAACTCCCTGACAGGACGGGGCAGCTGGGGTGGGGGGGTAGGGAGGGCGGAGTTCGGGCTCTGCTCCCAGGGAACAGGGACAAGAGGAGAGGGAATGTGCCAGGGGAGGTTCAGGTTGGACATCAGGAGGAATTTCTTCACAGAAAGGGTTCTTAAACATTGGATGGGGCTGCTCAGGGAGCTGGTGGAGTGCCCATCCCTGGAGGTGTCCAAGGAAGGGCTGGAGGTGGCACTCAGTGCTCTGGGCTGGGTGACAAGTTGGGGATCAGTCATAGGTTGGACTTCATGATCTCGGAGGTCTTTTCCAACCTTAATGATTCTGTGCTAAGGGATTAAACATGTTGGAAGGTGATTGGGGAGCTGGATTGTAATGATATGGTGATTAATAAGCCAGGTCTGTGCTATAGTTCCATCAGTAAAAATACTGCACCCTCAACACCCACAACCATTCCTGCATCCCTCCCCTGCACCCTGACACTCCCACCAGGGAGTTATTTTCATGGGGGTAAATGTTTTATTCTATTAGTAATTTAATGCAGTTCTTAAAAAATTTAATTATCATAATAATTCGTATCATACCGATTTTAATCATAACACTGCAATAATGCTATTTCTAACCATATTGTGGTATTTTACCACAATACGAATTATATAGCAACAACAACAGCAATAATAATAATAGTAACAATAATAATAGTTTTATAATTGAATTAATTATAGCATAATAATAATTTGTAATGGTGGTGCGTATTGTTTTCTGAGGCAGAAAAGTGCTCGCAAACTAAAAAAATCGGGAAGGACTTTTGATTAAAATAACTCTTTTCAGTATCAGACTGGGCTCCCTCTCCTCTGCTACTCCGGCTGGGAACACTTTGCCCCTTTCCAAGCACGTCTCAGCCTGGGAGAGCAGCAGGCAGATCATGTGGCACGTGTAATTTCTTACCAGGCTGGAATCCATCGGGAATGCTGAGAACAAGATTTGCAACTCTCTCTCCTACGCCGGCACCGCTGCGGCGGGTTCCGGGGTCGGACTCGGCACCGGCTCCTGCAGCGGTAGTGCTGGCAGCTCCAGGATCCTCCCGGCGGGCTCTAGCCCCTGGAGCTGTTTGATTTATTTATTTTGGGGTTTTTTTTCCCCCCGTGTCTCTGTTTTGGGAGCACAATGGCAGTTGGGAGCCACATCTCTGGACGCTGTGCCGTGCACACAGACCTTTCCTTCTGCAGGGATGCTGGGCTGGGCTGGAATCGGATCCGTCCCTAACGGCTTGACTGGCTTTGTGTGAGTCTTCCGCCTTTTCCAGATACAATTTTGATACGATACGGATTTAAACTATTGATTTATTAGCTCCTACACGGCAGTGTGCTCTGCCAGTTGCCGTGAGAGCAGCAGCACATCCGATGCAGTCGGTTCCTGCTGCAGATTTCCCAGCATGCATGGAGCAGCCTCACCCACCCTTGGATTCTTCTGCCTTAAAAATTGCTTTGTCAGATACAAAGATCTTGGGAGGCGTTTTGTCACGGTGTGGGTTTTAAAGGCCTTTTTAAATAAGTAGGAAACCAAAAATATTGGGCTGCTGGCACTTGATATCATATGAAACTTGTTATGTTTGCCTTTAACGAGAATACCTGGCAGGAGGTGCTGACGGAGGTGATGCCAGAGGTGCTGTGGGATTTACTGACATCCGATGTGCTGGTGCAGATGCATCCGGCTCCTGTTTACGGCCCCCTCATACTAATTGTGGTGCTTTGTGCAGGGGATTTGTTTAGGAATGCTGAAACCTCGGGGTTTTCTTTCCCCTGACTGTCAGAGCAGTCAGTTCAAAGAATCCCGTTGTGTGCATTGGGGAGGATTTGTCGTGTCATTGGTTTTAATGGAGAACTGGTGGGATGGGGATGGGGGGAGAAGAGGAAGCAGGAGTGTTTCTCAGACCTGGCTACAGCAGGAGAGGCTGCTCTGCTGATCCTGTCACTTATCACGATCTTTGAGATCCCTTAATCTCTTTGTAACTGAGAGAAAGAGTTAATAGCTGTGACTGCTTACTCTGTTCTTGCCCCAGAATCAGGCACTCAGAAGCCTTGTCGGGTTTCTGGCCCGTGTCCAGCATCCCAGATGGACAGATGCTGGACACTGATGAGACAGTAGCTTTCAAAAGCTAAAATAATGTGTAAGAGTTAATGGATTTTCTTAACACTGAGATTTTTAAAAAATTCACAAAAGTTTTCCTCCCTCTCATGGTGAGATGCAAGAGAATATGAATTACTGAGTCAATATTTACTATATTATTCACTTCCCTTGTGGCATTTGACTATTTTCTCTTTTGCATGTCAGCCTCTGTAAAGCTCCTTAAACAAGTTCATCTCAGTCTGTGCTGATCTTTATTTTAAATTAACACAGATAGCTGTGTTCTCTAGCAATGATTTCACAACCGATGTACTTCTGGTGACCTCTTTTAGCTGTTGCATTGAAGGATTCGTCAATAACTTTGGTGTTTCACCACATTGGCAATCATTACAGCAACTGAGTTGATTGAACTTCAGGAGTGATACTGTCCCCAGACTGTTGTCTGAATAGTAGGTCATGTCTGTAAACAATAGCTATTGCTAAAGCAAATACTGACAACTACCTAAAATCATGCATAAATAAAATAACTGGAGTGTTGTTGCGATGACAGAGTCCCGATGCACGCACAGAGGTGGATGTAAATACGAGCACCTGGAAGTTGAAAAACTGTGAGAATTAATATTCCCTTAGAAACAGTAATCTCCCCTTTTTTTGTATGTACAGTGAGTTAACTTCATAATGACGTGTGGTATTGTTCCCTGTTAACCTTGCTCCTCCGCTGCTGGGAGCAGATTGTGCTCAACATTTTGATTTGTAGTGAAGAGAAAAAGAATTAAATAGCTCGGTTGTTCAGCTCTTAACTGTGGCTGTTCCTTTCCATCCTTGGTTTCCCCCAAGCTCTACCTTTGCTGCAGCCATATCAAATGCAGCAGTGGTTGTGTGCTGACTGAAGATTTAACATCTGCCGAGTCATCTGATTTATTTTTTCCTTTCCCACCCGCTAAATGCATTTTGGAAATTAATTTACCGTGAGCTTTCTTTACCCCTTAATATGTTGTGGAACTTGCAGGGAGATCCATCCCAGACTCTTGGCGCCAGTGCAGCTGTTCCTCTTCTCCAGCCCAATGGCTTTGGCAGCCTATTGTCACCCTTTTGTGTCCCACCATTGAGTGTTGGAGCATTCTGGGGAGCAGGACCCCAAATCTGCTGCCCCCAGCCCCCCTCCCTTGGCCAAGGCTTGTTCTTAAGGCGGGATTTGATACACCTAGGTAACTGTACAACAGAGGTGTTGCCTTTCCGAGGGATCGAGGAGATTGATTCATAGAATTATCAGAGATCTCAGGATGGGTCGGGTTGGAAGGGACCTTAAAGCTCATCCAGTTCCACCCGCCAAGCCCCACCTAGCTTGGTGTCAAACACTTGCAAGGATGATAAAGCTTTCAGAGATGGAGTTTGTCTTTTGCTGATGATCATGTGTCTTTGGATAAATACAGGGGTTGACTCCTGATTTTAATACTGGGACTTTCTTGTCTTTTGAAATGTTCAGTCCTTATAATTATTTTGCATTTGGATTTATGTTTGGCGCTCAAAAGGGTTTTTGTTTTCCTCGTGACTGAAAGGTTGTCTGTGGGGGCTCATAGCCAGGGGCCATTAGGGATGATGATGATGATGATAATGATATCCATGTGCACAGCAATGGCCAAACCAACACTGGGTGTTTCCAGCGAAAATACAGTCAGGGCTCTGTTAATGCCTTTGACTGTAGGAAGGCTCATTGCAGCTAATTCCAAGAGGGCATCTCCAGGCTAATAAAAGCTCCTACGGACACATCCCAGTTGCAGTTGTATTTGCAGCGTGACATCCTCTGGCAACCAGAATGGAAAAGGGAACTGGGAAAGTGTCATGGTCTGTGGCCTCCCTGGCACCTGGCAGCTGTTGGCTTATCGGGGCAGGTACAGCTGATTTAAAATCAGGATTCTGGGCTGCTGTAGCTGGATGACCTTCACATGCAGCTGCTATGTCAGCAGGGAAAGATGCAAAGGTGACAGAAATGGCATGGTTGGCATCTGTTCAACAAGGTGCCTGAGCATTGCTTCAGGGAAACTGAGGGCTGGGAGCATTTCACCAAGGGAAGAGGGAACAGAAAACCTCTCCCAGCCTGGGCTGTGGTTCCTCTTTTTTGGGGGATGGGGGTAGACTGAAATTTTTAGTCTCTGTTTTAGTTCTGCTCTCGTGCTGCAATTCACAACTTCCCGTCAAGCCAGACATAGTTCACATGTTGCAGGAATTACTTTATGGCATAACAGGCCTCTCCAACAAATAACTCCTATAGAGCTATCCAGAAATATAAATATATCAGAATGCAGTTGCTTTTAGTATCATCAAAACGTATCAATGCTAAATCGACTATTGAGTTTTTAAACAGCTATTTAAGAATTCAGTTATTTCAAAACGATTTTTAAAGATTTTAAAAGCTTCCCCTTGCCCCGCTGTGAGGGGTAAGAACTGCTGAAATACAGCCTGCATTTGAAATCCCTGGGTCTGCTTTTTCCCAATCTGCAGAGCTGGGCTTCTTTTTGCTCTCAGCTGCCAGAGACTCCATGTGCTCGAGCATCTGTATTGATGGGCGTATCTATTGTTTCTAATCTGGTCAGTTGATCAATGAAGAGCAGCCTGTAATTAATTGTATAATATTGTGCACAATGTCCCACTCTGCATTTGTCCAGATGGATTTGGGATTTGTTAACTGTAGCTGCTTTCCTAAACATTTTCAAGAGGATATAATAAGAGATTTTGTTCTTCCCAGCCTTCCTGGTTTTTAGCAGACAAATAATTTTAAAGGGACACAGTTTCAAATTTCATGTTTCAAATATTTTTTTCTTTTTTTCTGGATCTCTTTATTCCAATGCTTAATATTTTTATATTTTGATATAACAGTCCAAAGTGAAGGAACTCATTGAAGATGCACAATTTGGTTTTTATTTCATTCAGATGTCTGTGAGATCGATAGGAGCAAGTAAAACCTTCCTTCTGTCCCGAGGACCTCACGGATTTCGTTGCAGTGAGCTGGGGCAAAGGTGGAAGGAGCAGCAGAGTCAAGCAGCAGTTTCCCCAGTTTCAGTCTGCCAGAGGGACCTTTTGTCCTGCTGTTCCTCCGAGATAGGTGATGGGACTCAAGGAAAAGTTGCATCTGCCTGACCTGTCCACTATGATGTTCTACTTGTGCTGTTTTGGTTCTCATGCAGATGGAGGGAACGAGGAGCCACCAGACCGAAGACAGGCAAGTGTAGACTCCCGTCAGAGCCGAGCTGGGCAAGGTAAAACCTGAGTGTTGTTCTACCTCGGGGACTCGTCTCATTTGTTCACCTTTGATACCTCCCGCGTGTTGTGTTTCTCGTCAGACTGTGTGACCTGACAGACTTTGTACCCATCGTTATTGTCCACACGGCTACCAGCGTACTGAGATTCACAAACCAGACAATCTTTGAGTGGCTGAAGGAGTTTAACCTAATTCTTGGCGCAGCACAGGTGGACCTGCAGAGCACAGTATCTCCGTGCTGCAGCCAGAGGGACAGAGCGTTCTACTGTTGGAGCTGGTGGTGCTGGAATTCTTCAGCGCATACCAGCCCAAACCAACACTCGGTTTCCAAGTTTCTACTTGCCTTTCCCCTGATGTCAAAAGGGGAACCTGGCAGGTTCATCATAACCAGGTTATCCTTCTCCAAGCCCTGGGATGCAATGGAAAAGGACCTCTGTGTACCTGCCGGGCGGCTGAACAGCCCCATGTTAGTTTTTTGCTTTGGTTTGTTTCATTCTACAGGAAGAGGACAAAAGGTCCAAGGAAGGGAGTTCTAAAAACAGGGTTTCTATTCTTTAAATAACAATTCAGCAGACTCTTTTGTTGAGTATCCATCACTCAGAGTAGGTTTGGTGGTTGGTTAATACCGCACAGAGCCCTGTAATGGGGATTTCTGTCCCTGACAGCAGCAGCTCTTAGATCTGTGCTGGCTTACGCGTCCTTTGAAGCAGCTTTACTTAGTTTTAAGCATTTTCTCATTTGCAAGGGTTGTGGAAATGCTGTATTCTCATACAGCTTTGAGACTGAGCAGCATTTTTTGGAAGTAGGGCTCTTGTAAGTGCTATGTGCATTGACTTACTCTCTCTGTGGGATTGCAGCAAGAATTTTCCTTTCATTTAGTCTCAAGCCTGTTGTTGTCATGGTGTCCTAATGACTTACTATGGGGACATTTTCTCCAGAGCATTGTCCTTATTTGGCAGTATTCCAGTGTTGCCTGGGTGAAATGATTTTGAGTGATTGAAGCTGTGATCAGAATTAGGGGGATCGGAATTGGTAGTTAAAACCCTGAAGCTCTGTGAAGTGTCAACTGCTCTGTTCACATAGGATCTTTCAATTACTGTATTTAAATTTATCATTTTAAATTTTATTGTTTTAAAATAGAGTTAAAGTAAAATTAGGAAGGAACCAGGGAATTTATAGCTGTACATAATCCCATGGCAGCTTGCATACAAGGAGCACTGCTTTGAGGTTCGGAGCGAGTGGCTGCTCTTTCCCACTCTGAGCTCAGATGAAGTTGTTGCTGTGTAATTGTGTGCTAGAGGCTGAGCTTTGCTCTGCCGTGGGTCCCTGGCACATCCTTCCCCGTGTTTCCTCATGTCCAACGGTTTCTTGTTATGGGACAAAGCAGCTCAGATGCAGCTGCTGCTGGGAGCTCCCTGCACCACACATTCTGCTCTCTCAGGTTCCCTTTCAGCCTATTTATTCTGGATCTCTGCTGCTGTGGGAAAGGCATGGGTTTTGGCAGAGGAAGAGGGGAATTTTTTTTGCAAATCCTTGCCCAAAAATCACCAACCTGTACCTGTTCACTTTGGCGACTGTGACTGAAGGAACCGCAGTAACCAGCAAGAAGTTTCAGTGTGAGAGGGAATAGAAGGGGAAAAGGTAAAAAGCTTCCAAGTTCTTGGAGAAACAAGCTTCTGAGGTAAATATTTCCATTTGGCTCAGTGGATGCAATTGTAGAAGCAGGCTTTCTGCAGTGTGGAAGGAGAAGTCTCTCTGCTCTATAGAAGTGTTATCTCTAACTTTTCCTAGCTCTGTGTCCATCACTTGAAATCTATCTGCACATGTTAATGGGTATTTTTCATGATGGTGGGTTAAGGAAGTTTATTATCCTTGGATAAAGCATCCAGCTGAATGGGGCAGTTGTCTGCCTGCTGTCCGACCTTCCACATTACTGTGTGTGATGCCCAAGTGTCACAGTGTCTGCAAAGCTTCGTTGGCAGGACAAGAGGAAACAGCCTCAAGTTGTGCGAGGGGAGGTTTCGGTTGGAGGTTTTGGTTAGGTTGGTTTAGGAAGATTTTTTTTCATGGAAAGAATTGTCAAGCCCTGGAACAGACTGGCCAGGACAGTGGTGGAGTCACCATCCCTGGAAGTGTTCCAAAAACGTGTGGATGTGACACTTAAAGGCCATGGTTTAGTGGTGAACATAGTGGTGATGCTGGGTTGACGGTTGGACTTGATGAACTTAAAGGTCTTCTCCAACCTGAATGATTCTGTGATAATCTTCTAAAACTCCAAGAAATAGTTTATTAGTTAAAATATGCACTTTGCAGTAACATTTTATTTAAATATATTATATAAGCAAACTGTTAAAGTTCCAGTTCAGCCATGAATGAGCCCTAATTCCAGGGTTTGATAAGCCCAATATTCTTTCTGATCAAAACAAATTTCAGACTGTTTCAGGGGTTTTGTTTGTGTGTTTATTTACTCTGCCAAGGAGGAGAGAGAAATTTTGATATGTGTGAAATGAAGGTAGTACCTTGTGGATGTTTTGTGAGTTCACTGTTTCTGTTGTAAAGCATTTTAATTTTAAGAGGGAAAACTTTGCCAACCTATAATTACTTTCATTTCTATATAAGATACTTGATACTTGATTTTAAGTAGATTGATCAAAGACACTGGGAATTTACGCTATAATAACCAGTGAAATGCACATAGACTTGTAAGTCCTTCCCAGACTTTAGGCTGCAGGAGAGATGCCCATGGTTTATAGTTCCCTAAAATTTAGCCCGAGGCAATTGCAGTTATTTTTAAGAATCAAAATCATTGGTGGCAAATCTTTTTTTTCATGCCTGGTGCCAAATGTATTTTAAAAACCCATCATGGGTTGGCTTTTTGGATACTAGTTTTGGCAGCGATGGTGGTTTGTCTTCCCTGACACTCCTGGTGAGCCTGGCTGGGCTGGTAGAGCCCGCAGAGAGCTTGTGGTAACTGGTGAGGGATGAGCAAGCGGAGAGTGAGTTGTGTTTGGAACTGTCAAAACCAGTGTAGGGGTGAAGGGTGTCAGTGCTTATTTGGCTTTCCTGTAAAGAGCGATACAAAACTGCTGAGAGACATTCCTGAATTCTGGCACCAGGAATGGATGGATTTTAGCCACGGGTGCTGCAGCCTCCTAGAATCCTTCCGGAACTGGTCCAAGATTTTTGACAGTTATTTCAACGTGGGTTTTTCCACTGATCATAAACAATATGTTGGGTTGTTCACATTGTATTTTGGATATTGGGAATACAGCTCGTTCATCATCTCCTCTGGAGTACCATGCATTTGAGGCTTTTACCCTTCCGTCTTATTCCCACTCTTGTCCGTCTCCCTTTCTGTCCAGCAAACATTTTCTCTTTTAAACGTACTTTCGCAAGCCATTAAGAACAGCACAGCTATCCAGTGGAAATCCAGTAAGGAATGTCTTTATGGAGGGAAAACATCAGCAGGCAATAAGAGCTAAAATCTATCTTGTAATAGGGTGACGCAAGTCTGACCTTTTCACATTATTGAAATGTTCATGAAAAATTAGTGAAATATTAATGTTAACACTTTGGGTTGGTTTTGCAGACGAATTATAAGTTGTCTGGGTTAGGTTGTTCATCTTACTGACAAGAGTGGAGATCCAGGTGTCCTTGACCCCAAGGTTTCCATATCTGCAGCTAATAGGAGGAATCTTGTGGCTCCTGAGTCATGCTGATCTGGAGCACCTTCCCTTCATTGTTCATTAATATCGATCGCAATTAGCAGCGTGTCCTTTTATTGTTCTATCTTCACTCGTTCGCATGCTGTTCCATGTATTCCATTGTGGATCTGTAGTGATGCGACCCCCACATGGGCTTTGCGTGTCTCTCAGGAGAGTCGGAGCTGGTGGCTGTTTTTAGAGGCGTTTGTTCTTACATCTTATTTGGGGTTTGGGGTTTTTTTTAGGCTAAAGGTCCTCCTATTGAAATTTAATTCAGCTGGGAGGTTTTTTATTAGAAACCGACAATCTAAAAACGATGGTCATTATATTGAAAACTGGTGACTCTAAGACTCTGAAAGACAAATTAAGAACATCGAAAGAAATTCTTCATGGTTCTGCTGTTCATCATATAGAGAGGGTACTGAGATGCTCTTTCCAATTTCTTCAAGGGATGTGTCACAACTGTGCAAAGGGAACAAGCGGTTGGCAAGGTGGCTTTGCGCAGGGCTCCCTCCAGCAAGCCCTTTTGGAATGATGGAAGCAGGATTCTTTCCCTTGCATTCTAACCAATTCATCTTTATTTTCCTCTCCCCATCAGGCACCTCCACAGAGAACGACTGTGCTTTTGAACCTGACTACGCTATTCCGCCACTTCCAGTGACCGAAGGTATGCAGCACATTCGGATTATGGAGGGCATGTCCCGCTCCCTTCCATCCTCCCCCTTACTCACACATCAGTCTATCAGTGTTCGGCTCCAACCTGTGAAGAAGTTAACTGGTAAGGACTTTAATAAAGTTCACTGGGGCTTTTAAGGTCCGTTGGTGCAAAAATCTGTAAGAAAAAGCTTTGAACAGTTTCTGTATCCGAGTCATTCCCTTGTTTATTACAGCATCTGCTTCAGTCAAACCCGGGGATGGATTGGATTTTTGTGTTGACAGAGAAATCTTTCTATACTGAAAAAAGTCTCTCTGGTTTACAAATATTCTCGAGTTTTTGAGAAATTTCTATCAGAGTGTGTTTTAGGTCTACTCTGTGTTGTGGTTTATGCACAGCGGAAGCATTACAGTAATTTTAAAGAAGTTGATGCATAAATTTTGAATGTCGAGAGAACATCAGAGAAATTATGAACTTCTACAGCAAAGTGATTTTTTTTTTTTTTT